>CABHPQ010175210.1:0-19030 GCA_902168405.1 Peromyscus aztecus | reverse complement strand
GCCATTGGTTCACAGTTCATGTGTTTCCATTCGTTTGGCCACTTGTCCCTGTATTCCATCCATCCCTGGTCCCAACAACTCTTGCTCACATAAACCCTCCTCATTTTCACCAATTGGACTCCCGGAGCTCCACCCGGGGCCTGAACATGGATATCTGCATCTAGTTCCCTCAGTCACTGGATGGGGTTTTTAAAATGGAGATAACCACAATTTAATTGGTAAATTATCTTAAGTTTAATGTCTGGTATATTTTCTAGTTGAGACATTGATGATATTTCTTCTACCATCTTCCAGGTAAGCTTATAGTCATATATTTGGGTTCACTTGTACAACACTTGTAAAAACTAGTTCTCTATATCCGATCCTTATCCAATAAGTTTAGTTTCATTAATTAGATGCTCTCCAGGGTTATTTAATTTTTTATAAAATCTGAAAATAATATTTTATCAATTTATAAAATAATTACAAATTGAATATGTGCACAGGTATTTTATTTTTAGTTCTTTATCATGTTATCTCTTCATATTCATGTATACTCCAAACATAAAGACATAATGCAGTATTAGCACAAACAATGATTTCTAATGACTAACCTGACTCTTAAATTCTGCAAATCCTGATCATCTACTTAACTTGAGTTATTAGCCCTTTTGATTAATCTTAATCCATAGGTCAAAATTAATAGATATACCTATATGCATGTAACAATAATTAATGAGTAAAAGACCATTAGTTTGAAGGAGAACTGTGTGGGGTACAAGGGAGACTTTGGGGGGAGTTGAGGGAAGTAAGAAACATAACTATATTATATTTTCAAAAATAACCCCTCCACACACAGTATTAGACATTGGTAGCAATGGTGGTAAATTCCTCATTATGATGCTGAACATGTTAGTAATAAATTCAAGTCTTATAAGATAACATTACTTTGTAAGTATAATCATTAGTATATAGCCAAAATGTCATTTTCCAAGACAACCACATGCCAGACAAAAACAGATTAATGTGAATAAATTTTGCATTAAAATGGAATGAACTTATTTAGTTTCAAAATCTACTGCATTTTATGGACAATATTTTTGTCCAACGCAGTGGAATGTAAATGCTCATTTTTATGACCTGAATAAAGCAATTAAAATAGCTTTCTTGTAAAACACTGCTTTTTCTTCTCCCTTTGTCAAGGGTATGAGGTCTCTATCCTTATTCCTACCCAACAAATGCTTTTGTCTTGTCCTTAGGGAAACAATAGATATTGCCAGGATAAAATAGATAATATCTAAAATAAAATACTTATATGGAAAAGTCCAGGTAGTGTTTAACTTTCTAAGTAAAGATGTTGAACATGGCATTCCTTTCATTTGTTAAAATAAGAATCACTTCACTGAGCCTTTCATTTCTGTCTCCAGACTTCTCTTAGTCCTGCTACAGCCTGCCTGCGGGTCCTCTTCCCACACCAGCTCCACTGCTTGGGGACTCTACCTGTTGGTTCAGACCCAGTTCCCTCTAGGTCTTTTCTTGATATTCTCCGAGTCTTCACTTCTAGCCCACTACATCCCTTTCTGTCAGCCAGTGGCCTGCAGAAACAGCGCCACATGAGGTGATCGATGGGTGGTGCCATCCTTGTGCAGTTGGCCTTAAGATATAAGAAAGTAACCATTAAGAAAAAGTCAGTAAGCATCACTCCTCCATGGCCTCTGTATCTGTTCTTGCCTCAAAGTTCCTCCCTTCAGATCCTGCTCTGACTTCTCTTGATGAAAGACTATAACTGCAAGAAGTGATAAACCCTTTCCTCTCCAAGTTGATTTTAGCCAGAGTGCTTTCTCACAGCAACAGAAACCATAAGACAACTATCAGTCACATTTGTGCAGGCAGAGTCCACCTGGGTTGAGTTTTTGCCCTGCTCTATCCTTTCTGTTGTAAAGGCCACATACTTCATGCTCATCTCCTATTTCATGTTTTTTACATTTCATAAAATAATGATACAAAATATCTTTTGGGGACGATAAAGCTGCTATGCAAAAATTAAAAGCTACTGGTTTGAAAGATTTGTTAAAATGTCCTGTGTTATGGGGCCCAGAAGCCCAGGAACCTACATTTTTCAAGTGAACTGGCAGAGTTTTTGTAACAAATGGATTTGACAAAATGACATATGTAGGTCTTTCCTGATTTAAGTTGCATTATTGAGCTCTAATTTTTTTCTTTATCTTCCACACTGAGACTATATTTTAATATGTAAAACTCTAAGTAAAGATAAATTGTAGTTTCAAAATATTAGAAAAATAAAGAACCATTAAACATTTTTACTCTATTTCTATTTTGTATTGTTGATGTCTGAGTTCTGAACTATCTTAATAAGTAGCATAGAAAATGATCTATGTGTTAATATTTTTCTACATTTTTCTTGTATCACACTCTTATCCCCCAATGCAAGCCCTCTTTATCAACATTCTTGGTTTTATCTTCATGTTTTTTATATCAAAGTGATGTAGGTACTTATAAAGTTAGAAAAAAAAAAAAAAGAAACGAAACTAAGTTAAGGTGCCAAACTATGGATGGTTACCTCCAGTCAGTGACTCTTGGATTCATTGTCTCAAGATGATAAAGACCAAAGGTGTATACAAAGAAAGGAATGAGCAAAACGAATGGAGGATTATTTGGTAAAAGTGAGAAAGACTCCAAAGAGTGAGACAGTTGGTCCCAAGGGAGGCAAGAACTGATGAACAGCTTACCTAGGGGCTTCTTTTAAGACAGGTGGCAGATTTTTAACAGATGAGATAATGTAGCATGAATCTTAAAAGATTCTTATTAATAAAATCAAACCTGAAGCCAGTTATTGGGGTGAATGCTGGAAGATCAGAGAAGCAGAACAATCCACAGCTACCTCACCTCACCAGTTCCTCAGCTGATCCTGTTTCCTCAGACTGGAAGCATCCGCGTCCCCATCTGAATGGGTCTCAGCTGAACTGTGCTGCTAAAAGCCTAAAAGCTTAATCAGCTAAAAAGCTTCTAGTTTCTGGTCTTCATGTCTTATTTACCTTTCTGCTTTCTACCATCACTCCCTGGGATTAAAGGCTCACTTTCTGGGATTAAAGGCATGAGTCACCATGCTTGGCTGTATCCTTGAACACATGGATTTCTGACTCTGGAATGCTAGGATTAAAGACTCGTGCTACCACTGCCTAACTTCTATGTTTAATATTGTGGCTGTTTTGTCTCTGACCCCAGATAAGTTTATTAGGGTGCACAATATTTTGGGGAACACAATACCACCACAAGATGACTTTTATTAAGATCAGTTAATTATTTGTATATATTGTAGGATAAATAAATGAAGGCTCATAAGCTCTGTGCATGCCCCTGAGATAGAGTCACTGTGCATGTTACAGAGATAGTAAAATACTGTTTATCCAATCAGGTAGATGATCACATGTTCTGATAGTCCTTGTGCATTCCTTTTTGATCTTAGCTTGGATCTTTAGCCTTGGCTAGGTATGCCAATCATTAACTAAAGCATGCTTTCTCTGTTCCCAGGTAAGGTGAACTGCTTGTGGTTTATCATGACCCCTGTCATTATGTCTAAGATGAGCTAACTTTTATCATAGCTAACAAGATGCAGTTTCAGATTTCATTGATTACCTAGTTCTTTGTCTATGGTGATCTGTAGTTTTCTTCTGTAGTGTTCTTCTCCATGGAAAAAAATGGGGACTTTTTAGAAACTGTCATTAACCACAACTTCATTTTGCAGTTAGATGCAACAATATGTGAAAGTACACTAGTTCCTTTCATATGTTCTCTACTGGTGGGGAGGGTGCTTCCGGGGAGCCAGGCAGAGCCCACAACTATCGTTCTTGGTTTGCCTAGAGCATTGTTCTTCATCTTAGCTTGTTAGTTTGGCAATCCCATGCCTATCTGCAAAGTGTCTGATTTGCCTTCATTGGTGTTCCAAATTTTGCTGTTTTGATCCTATCATTTGGAATAATAGGGCATCTTTGAAGTTGGATATAGGAGACATGTACTAATAACCTCTAGCATTTAATAGAGAAGACATTCTTCATTTTAATATAGCTTACATAACATTCTCACATATAAGGTATCTTACAAGTTAGGTTTTAAATGTACCTTAACGTCTTTGCTCAATAAGCAAATTTTCATAGTACACTCAAACACCTTTGCATCCAAACTGTGAACCTTCTTAAAACTATACCTGTGGATCGACCATCCATCTACGTCAGGAATGCTGCAGTCATGGTCTGAACAGCCATTTATATGTGAAGATATAAACAAGAATGTTAATATTTTATGTGCTGATTATACTTTTCCACACCTCAATTTACTCTCATGAGTGTGCTCAACCCTTTCAACTAAAGAATAAATTCTTCATTCATGATGTATTCATGCAACAGGTGTTCAGCGATACCTACCCACTATCAAATTAGCCATGGAAACTTTTTTTCACATTTCTAATAATTACTTATCATAATAAGGAATTGTATTAGCCACTGTTTGGTTGCTATGAGAAATGCCTGAGAAAAGCATGAGAAAAAGAGTTTATTTGGGCTCATGATATGAGGGATACAGTCCATCACGGCTGAGGAATCTTGTCACTGTGCCTCTGTTCTTAGAGAGCATGGGAAGACAAGGCTGGCACTCACCTCACTTTCTTTTTTTTCCTCCTCTTCAGTCCACTCCCCAAACCTGTCAGGCGGTACTGTCCACAGTCAATGAAGAACTTCCTCCTCTGTTAAAACATCTCTCAAACACCCTCACAAACAAGCGCAAATGTGTGTTCTCTACTTGATTTCAAATCCATTCAAGGTGACAAAGCAAGTCCCAACAGACAAAAGAAAATTCAAATAACACTCTGCATCCTATCTGACTACCTGGATTACAACTGTATATCAACAAGAACAAAAAACTAAAGAAAGCTCACAAACTCATGTAAACTGGACAACTCACTACTAACAGAAATTAGACTTTCTAGAATTCAATTATTTAAAAAACACAGAGAAATCCAACATATTAAGAAAATTATACAAAAAAAGAAAATTACAGATCAATTTCCCTTGTGAACATAGGTGCAAAAATTCTTATTAAAATTCTAGCAAATAAATTCCAAGAACACATCAGAAAGATCATCTACTATGATCAGGTAGGCTTCATACCAGAGATGCAGGGATGGTACAACATATACAAATCAATAAATGTAGTACAATATATAAACAAACTGAAAGACAAAAGCCAAATTATCATCTCATTAGATGCAGAAAAGCCGTTGACAAAATCCAACACCCCTTCATGATAAAAGTCCTGGAGAGATTAGGAATAAAAGGGACATTCCTCAACATAATAAAGGCAGTTTACAGCAAGACCGTAGCCAATGTCAACTTAAGTGGCAAGAAACTCAAAGCAATTCCATTAAAGTCAGGAACACACTCTCTTATACCTTTTCAATATAGTACATGAAGTCTCAGGTAACACTGGCCTTTTCAAATGAGTTGAGTGATGTTCCTTCTGTTTCTATTTTGTGGAATAACATGAAGAATACTGGCATTAACTCTTCTTTGAAAGTCTAGTAGATTGCTGTGCTAAAACCATCTATCGGGCCTTGGGAGAGTTTTAATTACTGCTTCTATATCACTAGGAGTTGTAGGTCTGTTTAAATTGCTTATCTAATCTTGATTTAACTTTGTTAAGTTCTGTACATCGAGAAAATTATTTATTTTATTATAGATGTTCCAATTTGGTGGAGCCAGGTTTTTAAAGTATGTCCTTGTAATTCTCTGGATTTCCCAGTGTCTGTTTTTTTGTTCCACTTTTCATCTCTTAACTTGTTAATTTGGGTCTTATTTTTTACCTCTTAATTTGTTAATTTGGATAAAGGTTGTCACAGAGCCAACTTTCTGTTTCATTGATACATTTTTTAGAATTTATTCATTTTACTCCTCAGTTTATTTCTTGCTATCTCTTCCTTTTGGGTGTGGTTTCTTCTTTCCGTTTTAGAGCTTTCATGTGTGCTGTTTTACTCGTGCGAGGTCTTTCTAATTTTTTTATATAGATATTTAGTGGTATAAATTTGCCTGTTAGAACCACCTTCGTTGTGTTGCATAAGTTTGGGTATGGTGTGCATTCATTTTCACTCAATTCTAGAAAGCCTTTAATTTTTTCATAGTAGGAACATTAAACTCACACCACTGATTTCATGAAACCCTCATAATAGTTTACTCAGAAAAATAAAAAAGAAATATAAACTATGTCAGGTGGGAATAAATGCTAAGTGAGGCCATCTAAGAAGAGAGTGATTCAGAAATTGTGTGTCTGCGTGTGCACACAAGTGTAAAGTATATATGTACATGTGTGTTCATATGTGAAGCAAGGGATTAGCAAATTTTAAAATTTGCAAGTGGGAGTCCTTACTGAGAAGGTAATTATTTGTGATTAAGGTAGATATGTTTGAAGAAGAACCCAGGTACAGAAATTGCAAAATAAAGCTAGTAAAGTTGGAAATTTATTTAGTTGATTCAATAAACTTTCTAAAATATTTAATGATTACTAGAATATTATTATCTTCTGCTTCCATTGTTGTTATTGATTGAAAGTCCCAATATTTTCCTTTATTCTATGTTTAAAATAATTTGCACAAACTTTGCTGACACTGATAGTTGGGTGTGGTGACAGGTACTTAAAATATAGGTGCTAAGGAGGCAGAACCAAGTAGTTCTCTGGGGCTTCATGGCCATCCACTCAGCCTAAATCCATTTACAAAGCTCCAGCCATGACAGAGCCTGCTTCATTAAATATGGTAGTTGGCTTCTGGGGAACAATTCTTGAAGTTGATCTCTAACTTCCTCACTCATATGAATACATGTGTACAAGCAAATGTCTACACACATGTATCCACACAAACATGAACACACACACACTCACGCACACGCGCACGTACACACACTCACACACATGCACACGCACACATGCACACACTCACGTTTATACACACACACACACACACACACACACACACACACACACACACAAACACAAATGCACATTCCCTATGGTGGGATACCTTGCTCAGCCTTGATGCATGGGACAGGGCCTTGGTCCTGCCCCAACTTGGTATGCCAGTCTGTGTTGATTCCCCAAGGGAGGCCTTACCCCTTATGAAGAGTGAATGTGGGGTGGGGGAAGAGATGGGGAGAGAGTGGGGGATAGGGCAGGAGGGGAAACTGTGGTTGGTATGTAAAATGAAAAAATAAATAAATAAATAAAAAGAAAAGAAAAGGACAAAAGAGGCCATGAATTTGAGAGCAAGCAAGGAAATGCATATGGGAGGATCTTGTAAGAGAAAAAGGAAGGGAGAAATTATATAATTATAATTTCAAAAGTATATTATAAAAAATGCACATATAAACACACACACGCACACACACATACACACACACACACACACACACACACACACACACACACACACCCCAAAACAAAAAGAAAAACTGAAACTGTGAGGACTCTGTATTTTGTCTTCTGGGAACATTTTCTGTTCTGCACTCACGCACTTTTTCATATTTGTGAAGTACATATAACACTAAAAACATTCCATTTTATTTGCTTAAGAAAGACTGGGATAAATACATGGATTATTTACATTTCTAGGACTTTTTAAAAAGGAGAGTTTTGATTAAAATTTTTGGCCATTCATTTCCATTTTATGTTAATTATATTCACCTTTTCTCCTTCCTATTATATATTTACATCCTCAACGAGCCATTTGATTGTGGATTATTAATAAATATTTTATTATTCTATTTTCATCTCAAGCAAAGCTAAGGTAACGAGAGTGGGATTTTGAGTATCTGGCAAGTTGCACTGATTCAATTTAACCTTTGTCCATTGGCTCTCATTGAATCCGTTGCAGCAGAATTAGAATCATTAGTAACTAATTGCTCTTTTTAACAAATCTGTTACTGTCACCACTACAACATTTTTCCTTCAAAGTTAAAGAGACAAGCTCAGGGAAGCATAGGCAAACGGCCTTAAAGTGTTCCCTCTTTGAATACCATAGATATCTTTGTAAGCTTCTCCATCACATTATAAATATTGTTAGGAAATAACGTTATGAATGTATATAGGTACGTATAATTCATCATTCAAGGTGGAGTTTTTCTGAGTGGCCATGGGAATGATTAAAAATTAGGTTGAGCCATAGGAATGGAGCATAACTGTGGCAAGGAAGACCAGAAGTATGCTAGTTTGTTTACGGAAGAAGGATAGTAGTTTATAGTGGCCACTAGACCAGAGTCTGGAATCTCAGAGAGCTGCGCTTATGTCTCAGAGTTCCTAACAGAGTGGTGGGACTCCAGTACAACTATCAAGTTGCTCAAAATCTTCAACCTCCCTACCATCTAGTGGAGTTACACTAATATTATTCTCATGTCATCTATTGAGGTAATGCCTATTGCTTTAGGGGTTATGCATGGTAAATACTTAAATATTTGAAAGATAAGATTACATGAATCAGTGAGTCATTTTATATGTGCAATAATAAAATACATTATTTAAATGATTTGTTAAGCTATAGATAAAATGCAAAATGTTTCCTCAAATACAGTAATACTAAGGCTGTATTGGATAAATTAACTGGAAATTAAATTATTAGATAACCAAGCTAGACTTATAAATAAGATATTAACATTGATATGCATCATTTTAAGTGAATTTTTAGTTTTAGCCAATTTAATGATATAAACAATCTCTGTGGAGCCACTGTCATAGGGAAACCAAGACATGAAGAGCCAACTCCAAGGTTGCTCAATAACCAATTGACAAGACAGAGTCTAAGACAATTTTTTTTTAAATTTTACACTTGAAACGTGGATGCAGAGAGAAGTTAATGGGGAGATCACTGGGATATTGTGCAATGTCAAATCTTTTTCTTGGACTAGATAGCAATACAAAACAATACAATATGCCCCAGGATTATGAACAGAAAATCAATGATAGAAAACATTTGATGAAATAATCATATATTAAAATGTCTTAATGAAAATTTGAAAGCACATATGTAAACATGAAGAGCAAATATTTAATTATTGACTGCTCACATATACTAAAAGAAAAGAATCAGGAACCTGAGGAACAAGATTAGGTATATAGCATGCTGGAAGTACAGCCATGAGATTGAAATGGATAAACACACAAACAAGAAATGGATAAACTAAAATCTTTAGCACGGAGAAATTCTAGTGATGGCAATCCAGTTAAATACATAGGGTACAAAACCATCACTTTTGGTGATTGGTGATTGGTGAAAAAGACACCAATTCAAACACGAATTAGTTAAAAAATAATATATGAGCTTTAACATGCATTATTAATTCTAAATGAAAATCAGAACATCAAGTATAATGTGTTTCACTAATATTTATGAAAATGCTGTCAAGATTCTTGTCATTTTGACAGTTCATTTGAATTTACAAGCAAAAGCATGCCAAAACTGCTTAAAAACACTTTCCCAACCTGGCAACGTAAAAACCAATTAAAAAATTTAAAATAGAATGTTTTTCTCTAACTATAGAATGAATAAATTAAAAATAGAAATATTGGAATAAACTGGAGGGTAATATTAGAAGTGTATACATATATATACAGACAACAGGGCCTGATAACAGCTTTGATCTGTAATTTTACCTAAAATGGATAGAAAGAAGAGCCGTTAGATTATGGAATTGTTGAGGGAGTGCTCAGATAGCATGCTAGTATTAGTTACTCTTATGTTGTGGAGGTCACAGGACCTTACAGGACAGATATCGGGAGCCCAATATGTCAGACAAGGCCTGACAGAGGAGCAGTTCATGTCACCATTGGCCACAAAGCTGAAAAATATGGGAATACCAGCACTTAGCAGCTTTCATTTTTTTCGTCCCCCCCCCTTTTTTTTTCTGCCTGGACACACAGGTCCTGAGATTCTGCCCCAAGTTTCCACAGTGGGTCTATTGTCTCCAGTGTAAATCCCAGGGAGTATCACATAGACGTACCACAAGTGTGCCTCATTAACCCCGTAGGTGATTTTACAACCAATGAAACTGCAAATGAACATTAACTACTAATATACTTACGGCAGCCAGGATTGAAATGATCTGAGACTATCAAAGATTATTTGATACTCAAACTTGACTTGAATCACTGTATTGCAACAGTCAGCTTTGAGGAATATTAACTGGACCTGGTGAGCCAAGTTGAACAAAATTTTTAGATAAATCAATGCCTAGATTTACCATATAAGAGAAAGTGTATACATTTACTTCTTTTTGACAAAACTTCATACTTTTGTCATTTGACATCATGGTTTCAATATGATATATTTCACAATAACGTTCACACTTGAGAGATTCTCTTAAAATATTTTTTCATAGAAAGGGTAATAGGTCAAAAAAGAACAAAGTCTTTTACTCTAAATTCATTGCTCTTGCACAGTTTTCACATTAAATAAAGTTTATTTAATGTGAAATTCTAAGACTGAAATACTAACTTTCATACATGATTTACCTGATGAGATTACAAAAATTTAAGGACTGGCATGTTAGACCTATTGGATTTTAGGTAACTAAGAAAAGGAAAATTAGACATCTACTTCTCTTCCTCAAAGAAATCAGTATCAACTTCACCGGGCCTTTAAGAGTTCATGTTTATTAATCTTCCAAAGTATGTTCCTTCCTTACCTTACTTACTCTTTCTTTTGGTAACACTATCTCACCAGCCATCTCCATGTGGACAGTAACATATTGTACTCACTGCTGTGGTCATAACACCTTACATGGAAACTGGCAATGTAGATGAAGATGGTTCACTCATTTTTGGGACATTTATAAATAATATGTTTTCAGTATTTAAATAACAATCAATTTTCAGCATGCAAATTTGAAAAATATCAGTAAGACAAAGCCCAAATATTGGCATTCTGGAAATGTATTATCAGATGTAAGAAAAATATCTGTAAAACGTAAGTTTTCATTGTTATCAACATCTAGTATAATTACAAGCTAGCATATGGGAGAGTTTTTGGTATTTCTTTAATGCTTGTTTCAAATTTATTTTTGATTCTTAGAACTAATTCTAGTGATCAAGATCTGCACTTGGGCAGATACTTGTTAATATGGCCCATTTCATTGATAAAGTGTTGGTTATATCACTGATTTTTTTCCAATTTGAAGAAAGTGTCATAATGAGCTAATATGTTGCATTGAAATGGGCACTATGAATTATTATTCAGTTATTGATGACGTGCTTACATAAATAACCAGGAAATACTATAACAGCAAGTTCACTAATATGTTAGGAAATGAAGGGATTATAGTCTATACTGAGGGAGATACTTTAGTAAAAATGTAGTTGTCATCTCTGTGTAGTACAGTTGTGTGCAGACTCGTAGCCTCTACCTCAAGTGTACTGGAGTTCTCAGCCTACGACACATTCCCACATTCTTGAAGAAAGTAACAGGAAAGCCATAAATCATCTTTGATGTTGATACACTCCCAAGGGTGATAGTATGAGAAGCGCCTCAAAAGAACTAGATTAATGGTTATGAGAAGGTGAGAACATGGTAACAAACCTCTTAATCCTGGAGTTAAAGAAAATCCTCCACTGACCAGAAGTTTTAGTCCATTTAAGGGGGTCACTAATGGCAGCAAATTCTCTAAAAAAGGTGAGAATGAGTAACTGCATGTGTGTGTGAGGAATGTGGACTTTCAACCCTAGCCAAACGATTTAATTTGATCTCCCTTTAAATAATGCTGACATTTCCAGGACTGAACAGTATTTGCCATACTTGTCTTATTACCTAGGCTGTGTCAACTGCAAAACATTTTCTTTTTCAGTAGAGCAGGATATCAGTAAAATCCTGGACGTCTGCAGACAAGCTCATTGCTGGATTAGAAAATGCAATAGTTAGTCTTTTCTACACATCACACAGGCATCTCAATGAACATGTGCATATCTTTTAATGAAGGAGCAGATACCGCGTTTATCTAATCATATTTAATGCCATATTTTCCACTTGACCAGTTTTTTTCAATGTTGTCTACTCTTTTAAAGGAACTTGAGAAGATTGCAATTCTAACTAGTATTGTTTTTTCTCTCTTTATTCAAAACTACCACAAAGATGTATTTTGAGTTAAAATGCTCATAACATATTTATGTCCTGAAATCTATGTTGTACAGAGATTACGATGTTAGGGGCATTTTCAATGTCTGTATGCAGCAAAGCAGCCTGGATAATGAGATAATCTCTTCATCATTGTCAATATACATGAACTGCTTTTTAGATCCCTTCACCAGATATTACTGCATCTCTGCCCCAAACTGCACTAATACAGGAAGTAGCCACGGGGTAATCTTAGGCCAGTCAGATTTAGACCATCAATGTCCCATTGGCTCTACAGCACTAAAGAAGGTGAAGAATCATATGATTATTGTGATTCTCTTCCATTAGATCAATCACTACCTTCTGAGTTGTGCAAACCCATCCACTCCGAGTGAAAAGTAAGTGTCTGTGGTAACCTTGGAAATTCAAATGCTTCTCCAATGTCTTCTAAGACTTTAAACCTTTATTATATACATTAATACCCCACTTGGGAAAACACTGAATGTGAATTAGGAAAACTTGGACTCATCATAAATGACAAAAATGATCTAAAACCAGGCAGCTCTGGTGAATAATTTTATTAATTATCAATCATGCGTCTTTTGTAGCTCATAGGGGTTATAGAATTGAGGACAATAAATGATTCATATAATTTAGAGAACTGAGGAAAATAAGCAACATAAAATATTCTGGATCTTATGTTTCTTTTGTTTAAAGAGTCAGCGTCCTTTGTCACTTTTGTCACAATCACAGAGTGATCACAGAGTGGGTACAGTGGGTACAATTACGTTAACCTCAAGGGGGTATGAGGGGGGGAGTGGAGCTTACACAAAGGTCACAGTGATCCTTCCTGGAACATTTGCAAACTATCCCAGTCACAGTTGAGCATATCTCTTAACAGAAATCTCTTTACATTGTTATATTGTTGCAGGGGTGGTCAGCTTGCCCTGGGAACTAGATTTTTAGTTTCTCATTTCCTGGTGCTTGAAGTTTCTCATTTCCTGAGGCTTGGGGGTGTAAACCTGAAGGGTTAGGGTCTTTCACTCTAAACAAGCAAGTAAAAGACTTGTGTGATAAAAACTACAATTCTTTGAAGAAAGAAATTTAAGACTATAGTAGAAGATGGAAGTATATCCCATGCTCATAGATTTGTAGTATGATCATAGTAAAAATGGACATAAGCAGTCTCGAGATTCAATCCAATTCCCAACAAAATACCTATATAATTTTCACAGACCTTGAAAGGAAAATTCTCACCTTCATATGGAAAAACAAAACAAAACTCTGAGGTAGGTAAACAATTCCGAACAATAAAAGGACTGCTGCAGGTATCACCATCCATGTTGTCCTCAAGCTGTACTAATGAGCTATTGTAATAAAAACCACATGGTATTGGCAAAGGGACAGTCACATTGATCAGTGGAATCAAATTGAAGATCAAGACATAAATACAAACACCATGGACACCTGAGTTTTAATAAAGAAGCAAGAAATACATGCTGGAAAAAAAGACAGCATCTTCAACAAATGGTGCTCATCAAACGTGATGTCTGCATTTAGAAGAATGCACATCGATCAACATTTATCATGCTTCACAAACTCAAGTCAACGTTGATCAAAGACTTCAACATAAAATCAGACACATTGAACCCGATAGAAGAGAAAATTAGGGAATAGCCTTGAATGCATTGGCATGGGAGATGATTTTCTGAACAGAGCTTTGATATTACAGGCACAAAGATCAATAAATAATAAGTGGGACCTCATGAAACTGAAATGCTTCTGTAAGTTAGGGGATACCATTATTCAGACAAAGCTGCAGCCTATAGAATGGGAAGCAATTTTTACTAACTCCACATCAAACAGAGGACTTATTTCCAAAATATTTAAAGGACTCAAGAATCTGGATATCAAAAATCCAAATAATTGAATTAAAACATGGGGTACCTGTGGTCATATCGTGCTCCCAAATATATTGTACACCCTAATAAATTTATCTGGGGCCAGAGAACAGAACAGCCATTAGATAAATATAACGCCAGAAAATGGTGGCACACTCACCTTTAATTCTAGCATTCAGGAGGCAGAGATCCATTCGGATCTATGTGAGTTCAAAGCCACACTGGAAACACCCAGGCATGGTGGCACATGCCTTTAATCCCAGGAAGTGATGGCAGGAAGCAGAAAGGTATATAAGGCGTGAGGACCAGGAACTATAGGCCTTTTTAAAGCTTTTAGCTTTTAGCAGCAGTTCAGCTGAGATCATTTGAATGAGGACTCAGAGGCTTCCAGTTTGAAGAAACAGGATCGGCTGAGAAGTTGGCAAAGTGAGGTTAGCTGTGGCTTGTTCTGTTTCTCTGATATTTCAGCATTCATCCTAATACCTGGCTCTGGGTTTGTTTTTATTAATAAGACCTTTTAAGGTTCGTGCTACAGGATATATTCTCTGATATAAACAGAGAATTATCAATAGAGGAATCTCAAATGGCCAAGAAGCAGTTAAAGAAATGATCAACATGTTTCTTTATCAGGGATGAGATGCAAATCAAAACTACTTTTAGATTCCATCTTACACCTGTCAGACTTGCTAAGATCAGTAACACAAGTGACAGCTCAGCCTGGTGAGGATGTGGAGCAAGGTGAAAACTCCATTGCTGGTGGGAGTGCAAAGTTGTACCGCCCTTATGGAAATCAATATGGCTGTTCCTCATAAAATTGGGAATTGATCTGCCTCAAGACATAGCTATCTTCGGCATATACCCAAAAGATGCTCCATCCTAACCCAAAGACACTTGCTTATCTATGTTCATAGCAGCTTTATTCATAATAGTAAAAAAAAAAAACTGGAAACAACCTAGATGTCCCTCAACTGAAGAATGAATAAGGAAAATGTGATACATTTACACAATGAGTTGTTACTTATCTATTTTTAAAAATGACACCATTTTCAGGCAAATGATTGGAACTTGAAAAAAATCATCTTGAGTGAGGTAACCCAGACCAAGAAAGACAAATATGGTATGTATGTATTCACATATATGTGGATATTAGCTGTTAATTAAATGATAACCAAGCTACAAACCATAGAACTGGAGAGGTTAGGTAAAGAAGAGAGGTTTAGGAGAACTCTTGGATCTCCCTGGGTAGGGAAAATAGAATTGATTTTGAGTGTGGACAGTGTGTAGGTTGGGACCCATGCAGGAGGGATCAGGTGATTGTAAGAGATAGGATGTAGAGACAATGCAGGTAGAGACAGCTGGACCTGGCAGACTTTTACAGAGTAGAGATTAGTGCATTGGAAACTTTCTGGAATCTATGAAGGTGGTCCCAGTAAGTATTCCTAGTAATAGGGGACACGGAGCCTAAAAGGTCATCTCTTGTAGCCAGGCAAGGGTTCCAGTGGGGGGAATATACTGCA
Source organism: Peromyscus aztecus (assembly GCA_902168405.1). Classification (NCBI taxonomy): domain Eukaryota; kingdom Metazoa; phylum Chordata; class Mammalia; order Rodentia; family Cricetidae; genus Peromyscus; species Peromyscus aztecus. Next base: position 3,476 of record CABHPQ010175210.1, on the reverse strand, counting down.
CTCAATTTAATTGTTGTCCAAGGAATTCCTAGAAATTCCCAACCAATCCAGGCAGATGCCAGGACAAAAGGTTGCTCTCAGTAAACTTTCAGTGGGGCCCCACTGCTGAGGACAAATGCACACAAGTTATTGAACATGGAGAAGTTGACCTGATGCCTACATGGAACTTTCACCCTATATTCTAGTCTCTTTAGTGTGGAATGGTGTTCTGCATGGTACCACAAGGGAACCATGGACACCATCCCAGCCACAGAAATCTTTACCTACAGTCTATCCCATCTGCAAAATATTCTAGGACAATGATGGCACAGAACTTGTGGGAGTTGCCAAGCAAATTCTGACTTGACTTAAGACCTACTCTATGATAAGGTAATCATATCCAACAGTGCTTGGGTAACCAAGAATAACAGACTAACTAGATTAGAGACACAGGGTAAAACCAAACATGACTGGCCAAAAAAAGCAATAAAATATATAATGATATTCAACTATACACATAGATGCATGCCCCATCCAGTCATCATCAGAGAGGCTTCCTTCAGCAGCAGATGGGAGCAGATACAGAGATCCACACCAGACATTATGTGAAGGGGGGGGTCTTAATTGGAGGTCCCAACAGAGCTGAAGGTTCCCCCCTTCAGAGCTCAGGGAATCCTGCAGAAGAGGAGGTCAAAAGATGGTCAGAGTCAGAGGGGATGAAGAACATCAGAAGAACAAGACCTTCTAAATCAATTAAGCAAGGTGCACATGAACTCAGAGACTGAAGAAGTAAGCACAGTGCTTGCATGCATCAACAACAGGTCCTTTGCATCTATAGTATAGCTATTAGCTTAATATTTTTATGGGACTCATGAGCAAGAAAATGAATAGCTCTTTGACTCTTTTGCCTCCTCTTGGGATCTTTTCCTTTTGTTTTGTTGCCATTTCTGATTTTGATATGAAATATTTTGCCTCATCCTACTATATTTTATTTTGTCATGTTTGGTTGTGATATCTTATGAGCCTGCTTTTCTAATGAGAGACAGAAAGGGAGTGGATCTGGACGGGAGTTGGGGAGGAACTGGGAGGAGGAGAGGGGGACTATAATCAGGATATTTTGTATGAGGAAAGAATTTCTTTTCAATAAAAAAGACAGGGGGAAGAAAAAGAAAGGGAAAATTCACGTAGGAAGCCATGAGGGATCAAATCTGTCTATATTTTCAGAATGTGCTCTGGATATTCATGCATGTCTCATGTTAACAAAGGTCAGGATTGAGAGTGGGTGTTTGTTGTTGGAGTAAGCTTTGGTTCCTTGTTTAGAAAGCTGAAGAGATTCTATTATGATCATTTCAGTTCTAAGTTGATACAACAAATTCAAAATCTATTACTAAAAAAAATAAGAATTTTTTTTATGGCTGAATTATTCAATGGGAAGTCCAGCTAAAGAAGATGCTTTCGGCACAGCTGGATATAAATATTCTTGTCTTGTGTGTTTATTGACAGACCAATCTCTCTTCTCAGTATGTGAGCAAAATGGGCATCAGGCTTTCCAGGACTGCCTGTAGAGATGCTTACTATAATCACACTAAAGTATGTTGGTATGTCCTTACCCTTAAAAATAGATTCTAAGGGAAAAGTATAGGTAGCAGTTATCTTTATTACCGTAAGTATTTTTTTAACTTGACATTTGGGGGACTTGACACTAGAAGCAACTGTCTACCCAGTGTGAGCTACTTCCCAAACGTTGTAAACATTTCACGACATCTTGTATGTAAAATAATGAATCCACAGCACATCCAGTGCATCAGGACACACCAGGACACTATTTCTCTGCTGTATCCCCTCTATGGCCAGGTACCAGGCAATTCAGGACAGACCTGAGGTTCACTCAAATGACCCTTACTGGTTAACTTTAGGCCTGTTTGCTTGGACTCTTCTTTTGTTTCTCATAGAACCCCACACCATATTTAAATTTCTTACCCACATATTCCAATTTCTCCCTCTGCCTTCCAGCTGAGCCTGACATTTCATATGGTCAAGCTTTGGCTGCTTTCTCTTGGTAACAACCAATAGGCATGAGTGGAAGGTATTTCCTTGTCAACATGTCTTATCATACCTAATTAATATGTGACAAACAGGCTGAGAAGGAAATCAGAGATACATCACCCTTTACAATAGCCACAAATGGCATAAAATACCTTTGGGTAACACTAACCAAGCAAGTGAAGGACCTATATGACAAGAACTTCAAGTCCCTGAAAAAAGAAATTGAAAAAGTTGTCAGAAAATGGAAAGATCTCCCATGCTCATGGATAGGCAGGACTAACATAGTAAAAATGGCAATTTTGCCAAAAGCTATCTACAGATTCAATGCAATCCCCATCAAAATACCAACACAATTCTTCACAGACCTGGAAAGAATAATACTCAACTTCATATGGAAAAACAAAAAACCCAGGATAGCCAAAAGAATCCTGTACAATAAAGCAGCCTCTGGAGGCATCACAATCCCTGGCTTCAAGCTCTACTCTAGAGCTACAGTAATAAAAACAGCATGGTACTGGCATAAAAACCGTCATGTGGACCAATGGAATCGAATTGAAGACCCTGACATTAATCCACACACCTATGAACATATAATTTTTGACAAAGAAGCCAAAAGCGTACAATGGAAAAAAGAAAGCATCTTCAACAAATGGTGCTGGCATAACTGGATATCAACGTGCAGAAGGCTGCAAATAGATCCATATCTATCACCGTGCACAAAACTTAAGTCCAAGTGGATCAAAGACCTCAACATAAATCCAGCTACTCTGAACCTGCTAGAAGAGAAAGTAGGAAGTAGTCTTGAACGCATTGGCACAGGAGATCGCTTCCGAGGTATAACACCAGTAGCTCAGACACTGAGACAATCAATCAATCAATGGGACCTCTTGAAACTGAAAAGCTTTTGTAGAGCAAAGGATACAGTCAACAAGGCCCACAGAATGGGAAAAGATCGCCACCAACCCCACATCTGACAGAGGACTGATATCCAGAATATATAGGGAACTCAAGAAATTAAACATCAAAATTCCCAACAGTCCAATTAAGAAATGGGCTATAGAACTAAAAGAGAATTCTCAACAGAGGAAACACAAATGGCTGAAAGACATTTAAGGAATTGCTCAACATCCCTAATCATTAGGGAAATGCAAATCAAAACAACTCTGAGATACCACCTTACGCCAGTCAGATTGGCTAAGATGAAAAACACTGAGGACACCTTGTGCTGGAGAGGATGTGGAGCTAGGGGAACTCTCCTCCACTGCTGGTGGGAATGCAAGCTGGTACAGCCACTTTGGAAATCAATATGGCGCTTACTTAGAAAATTGGGAATCAATCTCCCCCAAGATCCAGCTATACCACTCTTGGGCATATACCCAAGGAATGCTCAATCATACCACAAGGGCACTTGCTCAGCTATGTTCATATCAGCATTATTTGTAATAGCCAGA
>CABHPQ010175209.1:0-59673 GCA_902168405.1 Peromyscus aztecus | reverse complement strand
CGCGCTCTGCGGGGACCCGCGCCCCGAGCTCGTCCGCAATTGCTCGGCGCCCTTCCCCAACGGGACGGCGGTGTGCCCCGATGTCGCCGCGCGCCGCTGCGCCCCCGCCACCTTTGCGGGGCTGGTGCTCGTGGGACTCGGGGTGGCCACGGTCAAGGCCAACATCACGCCCTTCGGCGCGGACCAGGTGAGCCGGACCCGCCCCTGCCTTCCCTGTTTTGCTTTTGCACCTGCTGCCGTGCACCACGCCTCCATGAACCTGTCCCTGATTTTTTCACTAAGTGAGCTAGCTACGCTGAGGACACGGGGACCGTTCAAGCGCACCCAGCGTACTTGCGCGTGCCCCAGGGTTCTCCACTGATGGAAAGAAGGATCCACCCCACATACTTAAACCTACACCCCGACTTGACTGCACGACTCTTGGGAAAGTAGGGAGCCGTCCACCAAGCTCCCCAACTGGTTTACCTGCTCCTCACATCTAGAGAAAGATGAAGGCTATGGAATGGAGCCTTCCTGGCAAGGGAATCTCTCTTGTAGTTCGGAGGTCACCTGCCTCTGAGCCCTCATAGTGGTGGGGAGGAAGGAGACCTGTCTCGGGGGACTTCCTTGTAGGGTGGGGAGGAAACCCATCTGTCCCAGAACCTACTGAGTGTGTAGAAGGGAGAGCAAGGCTTCTTCTCCAGGTGAGAAGGAAGCCCATGTGTACCCAGTCCACACCTTGCACGAGGTTCACTGATAAAGAGCGAGCCTCCCACTCTCCCGTGGGAAACTGTATCCACATTTGCCCTTGCATTTGGTAGGGGACTGAGGGAGTGGAGGGAATCACATTAACCCTCTGCTCTGGGGGAACTTGCTTTTAGTGCGGAAGCCCTTGAGTAGACAGAAGAAAGCTGTAAAAGCACATGTGATCTGGATGGTAGGAAGGGCTTCACCCAGTGAGGTGGTTATGCATGACGTGATGGCCAGGGTGGGTTTTCAAGAAAAAAGGTTGAAGTTGTTAGAGATTTGGAGGATGAGTATGTACAAAGTCCTGTTACTGCCCTGTTTTCTCTTTTACAAATGTATGGGCAAGCACTTAGTTTCCCTCTTCACTGTTTTAAATAAGTTTTGGAAAGTCCAATATCATGCTGCTGCTCTGACCACCAAGACCAAGAGATGGAGGAGGAGCCAGAGCTTTTGGAGAGCAGAAGTGATCTGCTAGTGCCTGGGTACCACATCTGTTCAACTTCCCTTTTTTAGGGCTCTCACAGGCTAAGAATGGATCTAGTGGTCAAATGCAAATCGAGTATTTTTGTAAGCAGTGGAAATTATGTGGGGTTTGAGTGCAGACTCTGGATAAGTTCCTGCTCCTTCCTGCTTACTCATTCCCACCGCGCCCCCCACCCCCATCCCCACCCCCACCCCCGCTTCCCCTAGACTTGGAGAATTGAGTAGTCACAGAGGCTTGAGGTCTCCTAAAACCTAACACACATTGGTTGTCCCGTTGCAGAGAGATTGCAAGCGGCTGCCATAGAATGGGTTGTGTGGCAGGTGGGTGGGAGCACAGCTCAGCCTGCAGCTGGTCTGATGAGACAGGTGTGGCCCAGAGTGGAGATGGGCCTGGAGTAAAGGGATGGACTCAGGTGTGGGGGGAGTGTGGTAGGGAGGGCTAGAGGCATATTTGTGAACTGCAGGGAAGGTGAGCCCTGGGTCTTGGCACTAAGCTGATCCTTGAGTGCCAGAAATTTAAGTCACCAAGGTGAAATGATTTGCCCAGAGAGTAGCACCGTGAATATAGGACTGGGCCGTGTTCAGAAGCCTTTTTTACATGGGTTTTAGGTTGGCCAGTTCATTGAGGACGCATCTCAACTGTATCAGAAGTAGTAATCACAGTACTCAAGATTTTGAGGCAGGAGGATTGCCACAGGCTTAAGGCCAGCTCAGACTGTATAATTCTAGGTTATTATGGGCAACCTGTGAACAAAACTGTGGGTCATAAAAGTAAAATATAAACAAAAGAAGTGGTTGCTACTTTAGAATTCTGAAAGGCACATCACACAGGGGCAGTTCCAAGCCCAGACTCAAGGCCTTGGCCTCTGTTCCACTGGTGCAAAAGCACATTAGCTCTGTCCTTTAAGCCTAGGTGTGGTGGTTTGCCTGAAATGGCCCTCATAAGTCTCATATAGTTAGATGCATGGTCCCTAGATGGTGACTGGATTAGGTATGACCTTGCTGGAGGAAGTATTTTACGGGGGGGGGGAGGGGGGGGGGGCGGGTGGACTTTGAGATCAGGAGCTGCTGCTCTAGCCAGCATGTCTGCTGCCATAATGGACTCTTCTCCCTCTGGAATTGTAAGCCCCAATAAACCCTTCCTTCTGTAAGTTGCCTTGATTGTGGTGTTTGTCACAGCCACAGCAAAGTAAGCAACAAACTGGGCCGTACCACGCAAGGCATACCTCTGACTATGCATCCCACCTCTGACTGTGCATCCCACCTCTGACTATGCATCCCACCTCTGACTGTGCATCCCCGTGCTGGGATGGCTTGAGCTTCATGGTGTACACAGGGCTCCTTAGACTTTGCACTTGTAGCCCCTTTTCACCTGAGAACTTAGTGTGATTCTGAGAGTAAAAAAAATAGATATCCAGATCAAACATTAACATAAACATTAAAACAGTTCTTTGCTGCATGTATAATTTACCATTTATTAAAGATGAAATCCAGCCGGGCGGTAGTGGCACACACCTTTAATCCCAGCACTCAGAAGGCAGAGCCAGGAGGATCTCTGTGCATTTGAGGCCAGCCTGGTCTACAGAGCAAGATCCAGGACAGGCACCAAAATTACATAGAGAAACCTCGTCTAAAAAAACAAAAAAAAAAAAAAAAAAAAAAAGGATGAAATCCATTTTGCGTAGTGAATGAGTTGGGTGTTTACACAACTTGATACAGTCCAAAGCCATAGCTCCATCCTTGAAAGCTGAGGTGTGGTGGCTTGTAGTGAAATATTCAAAGTCTTGGCTATTTGAAATTAAGCCACTGTGCTTCTGTGAGAGCAGGAAAATGTTCTCTGTCCTGTAGAAACAGTGCAGCCTATAGTGTGGAGTAGCCTCGAATCCAGCCAGGGAGTGTCAGGCAGCATGTGTGGTAGTCATAAGGCGTGTCCATGTGTGAGGAATAAAGTGCAGGTGGTACTTGTGCAGAATCAAGGCCACAGGCTATCACAGGATGCAATGTGGGCAAGCACTGCCAGGAACATCTCGGGTCCATTTGGTTCTGAATTAATATTTGGTCCTTGTGCATTCAGAAACCTGTTACTGTTGCCAAGTTTCACACACACACACACACACACACACACACAGTTTGAGAAGCTTTGGTTGTAGTATGCAGGGCGTGACTGTCTGTCTGTCAGGGCCCAGCTGCTCAGCAAGTGCTGAGGGAGCATGTTGGATGCAGTGTGTCTTAGAGTCAGTGTTCTCCAGTAGATACTAGACCATTGATGAGCACTTGCTGACAGACCTGTGGAATGCCTCCTGTGAGGGTCACTGTGAGTGGCTCCCAGTGTGCACACTTCACTGTAGCTAAGAATAGGCACTTTTCCACAGAGTACTTGGAATTGTCTCCAGTATCTCCATACTTAACACCATCTGGGGAAGAGACCCTTCTGGATGCCAGGACCCTAGAGACACTTGACAGCCACTTGGGGTGTGGTCAGTGATTGGCTCTCTGGTGGCTTGGTTTGGTTTTCTGTTTGTGGATTTTTGTTTTATTTTGTTATATTTTTGAGACAAGGTCTCAGTGTAGCTCAGGCTGGCCTGTAATTCACCAGCTGACCTTGAACTCCTGACACTCCTGCCTCTGCCCAAGTCGTGTCCATCTCCCACCGTCCTTGGCCATTTTATTTTTTGACCTGGGATTTTTCTGTGTATCCCATGCTGTCTTCAAACTCGCTGAGTAGCCCAGATAGGCCTTCCAACCTGTATTAGCCTCAGAACGCTGCTGTGAGGAGTGTGTGCCACCATGCTGGGCTTCCATTGATTTTTGGTTTGGTTTGGTTTGGTTTTTAATCTCCCTTCTTGCTCTTGTAACCAGGCTGGCCTGGAATTCCATGTATAGCCCAGGCTGGCATCAAACTCATGATGATCCTCTGGCTTCTGCCTCTTGACTGCTGGGATTTCAGGTGTATGTACCCCACCCCCTTGCCTTTCTTAAAGCCCTTGTTTTGGGTGCTTAGGGTACTTGGACTATGTATGGCCTGCACATTAGATGGTGGGGGTGATGGTCTTAGGTGTGGTTGTGCCTTTGTTACATAGAAGAGTGGTTTTATTTTTAGGAGATTCAGCCAAAGGGGCGTGTGTGTGTGTGTGTGTGTGTGTGTGTGTGTTCATGCTAATGGTATGTGTGTTGAGGTCAGAACAACCTGCAAGAGTGAGTTCTCTCCTGTCTTTCAGATACTGGGGATGGAGTTCAGGTTTTCATCTGAATGCCTTTACCCGCTGAGCCATCTCATTGTGCTGACCCAGGGTTTTGTATTTTTAACAGAAAAAATAGAGCTAAAGATAATAAGAGAAGGGTACATTCTACTTTTTTTTTTTCAACTTTTCTGTAACTTTGAAATAAATGTTGAAGTGAAAAGGAAGGTGCGGCCTCTCTACTGCTGAAAGGCTGATCTTATTGCAGCCTGTCTTCTGTGAAGATGCTGCTCACCCACAGCAAGAGGTTAGGTTCCCAGGGGTGTTGGGAGCACCGCAGTAAGTGAAGGATGCTGAACATCCAGCGAGTGAGCAGATAGATACACGGGCTTCCAGACAGGGCAGTGGTGGCTTTACAGCTCTGAGTATACAAGAGACCGTGGGCCACAGTTAGGTTCATCTTGTGGCATGTGAGCTGCATCTTAGCTGGTAGCTGGGTCCTTAAGGAGGCACTTGCTCTCTGCTGCCTCATGACTGTTCTTTGAGGGAAATTTCAAGGCCTCCCGTGTTCCTACCGTGTAAGCTGCTTTGCAGGAGAAGCCAGATGGCCAGAAGGGTGTGTGCCGATGTTTTCTGCCTGGGTCAGTTCTTCTGCTGGCCTTCCCGGTTAGAGGAGTGTGCCGCTGTCTTTAAGGTGCTTCTGCTTCTCTGGCTGGCATTGCCAGAGTGCCTTTCTCATGTGGGAGATGGGCCAGGCTGTGGCTGTGAGCAGGAGTACCAGGTCACTTCAAAGTGAGTGCAGATCTGTAAGTCACTCTCTCAAAGGTGGTTCATTTTAAAGCAAAATTCTCCCACCCTTTGCCTTTCCCAGCATGTACCAAGAACATTCTTGGTTGTTGATATTCAAAACAGTGAGCTAGGTGCTTGTCTATGATTCTAGTACTTGGAAGGCAGGGCAGGAGGATCGGGAGTTCGAAGCTAGCCTCAGCTACATAGGGAGTTGGAGCCCAGCCTGGGTTACTTGAGACCCTAAACTAAAAAATATTTGAAAAAAATAATGTAAAATGCTGAAAGAGGAAGAAGCTACCATGCAGATAAAGCAGACAGTACTGCCTTTGTGGTTTGCTTCAGTTTTGAGTCAGACTCGTATTGACTGTAGGCATTCTCCGCTCCAGCAGAGATTCTGAATGCTGGGATTATGCTGAAGCATGAGCTAGGACACCCAGGATAGTGTTTGTCCCTGTGAGGAGAGGTTATGATCCTGTGTATCTAATAACATTCTCTGGTTTAAACCTATACTCCCTTCTGGCCTGCTGGCCTCTCCTCTCCATTTGGCTACTGTGTTTTCATGGGGGTGGGAGGGAAAATGGGGAGCTGGCTCAGCCTTGGCAGGGCATGTGGTGATGTCATGCGACTGGTATATGGGGAAGCTGTGGCCTTTGGCCAAGGACAGAGAGGGGCATGTGACAGCTCAGTCAGCAGCAGTTCCATTTGTGTGCTGATGGATGGCTTGTGGCTGCTGAGGCCCTGGAAGTAGGCCTCCAATTTGGAGGCAGCTGTGGCTGGAAACCTTGAACAGTGAAGTCAGTTGACCACCAAGTTTACAAAGGACATAAGACTCTAAAGGTTAGGGTTCTGCCAGGCCAATTGCACAAGTATTTCCTTATTGTTTTGGAGGATGAGCTGTTGCTATGAATGTGGGAAGATGTGTGTGTGGTCCTATGATGTATAAGGGAAGGGCTTGGGACACTTCAGTTAGTATCTAATGTCTCCTGTCTCATGCTGGGCATTGTGGTGCGTGTCTGTAGTTCCAGCTATTGTAGAGGTTGAAGCAGGGGGATCACAAAAGCCCAGGAGTTTGAGGCCAGGCTGGGCAACTGATCCCATTTCCAAAGAGGTGCCTTTGCTTTTTTTGTTTGTTGTTTAAACTGGCCTCTTCCCTTTTAGGGTTGTCAAGACAATGACGTGGTGTTTACACACACAAAGTGTAATATATATATGAAGAATAAAGAGCCAGGCGGTGGTGGCGCACCTTTAATCCTAGCATTGGGTGGGAGCAGGGAGCACAGAGGCCGGAGTTTGAGGACAGCCAGGGCTACACAGAGAAACCCTGTCTCGAAAAACAAAATAAAAAGAAATTTCTCTATTTCTCTGCTCATGCTTTTTCTTTCTTCTGGCCTGCCCCCACTGTGTCATGGACATTGATGGCCACTGTTGGGTAGCCTATAACGGCATCGTGCCTCGGCTGTAGGAAATTGAATGTAAACTGTTGCAGTGATGCCTGCCTGTAGAGTGGGACCTTTGTTCAGAACTAACGTGTGTAGGACAACAAAATGCTTATGTTTGGTTGGTTAACTTGGGGGCTGGAGATGGTGCTTAGTGGTAAAGGATTTATCTAATAGTGCAAGGACCTGTGTTCAGTCCCGAGCCCTGAAAAAAGGAAAGATCAAACCAACAGCTTGGATTTTTCAGTTTGACATGATTGTAACTATCTGACTAAATTCAACATAGGACTTGCCAACACAGTAACTATCATTTGGAGTTTAATAATTGTCAAGAGATGCTCAGTTTTGACTGTATAGTTTGCACCCTCACCTTTATCTTAAATACTCTGTGGGGAACATGAGTGCCGAGCAGAAGCCTTACTGCATGTTGTACTTGGCAGCTTTGCCCCTGTTTAAAACTTGGTACTAGGCAGAGGACATTGCTCTGTGGACCAGAAGATGTGCTGTGGAGCCAGTTTTTAACCCTTTCCATCCATCAAGGATGAGACTGGTGAAGTGTGTCTGTATGTGCTCAAGTCAGTCTTTGGCTGTGGGTTTGCTCAAGACCGTTTGTGAACTGAAACTGTCCAGCATGATGCTGACTGGGACTGGGCCCGTCCTTAGAGTGTTTATTTATGTAGAGGTAAAAAGCACAGGTGGAAGAAGCCAGGTTGGACTTGCTTTAGCCCAGCTACCAGCCAGGCGGGGATCTGCAGAAGGCTTGCCTAGAGGTGTTGCATTTGAAGGGGAGAGTCGGTTGGGACTGATCTTGAATGTGTTGAGATCTTCTGTGTAACTCAGGCCAGCCTCCAGCTCATGATTCCCCTGTTTCTGTCTCTCAAACACTGGGATTACAGGTGCACCACTGGATAATCTTTCTAATCTAAAGTTAGCTTGTAGTTGTAACTGTTTACTATGCTTATAGCTTAGTTGCAGGCTTATCAAAGACTGATGCCTGGGCCTCATGCAGTAGGAGTGGTGCCTTGCCTCTGAGCCTTGCCATGCATGGGGCCAGAGCTGCTTGGCAGGCCCTCATAGTACTTGTGTTAAGTTCAGTGAGGCCTGGAGCTCCCTCCATATAATAGTGCCGAGCGGTCACCTGGACATGTGTAGCATGCAGGGCTGGGCTGGACTGTAGTTCTGGAACCTGTTTAAAGGATCATTCCTGCTGGCTTCAAGGTAGGTGGTCAGCTTACTTTGAACACTAGGACTTGCTGGCATTTGGAGAGGCTGCCAGCTTCTGGAGTGATTGAGTACAAGATGGCTTTTGTAAGGAGACTGGCTGACTATGTAAACAGCATTTGGATTGTGTTCTACTGTCTCCTGAGATCAGGGACTTGAGCACCCTGTATCTGCTCTTGACGTGCTGATGATCAGGTGCTTGGTGTGATGGCAGGGCTTGCAGCTACTGTGAGTGGTTGGGTGGTCATTTAAGTATTAAAAACACTAAAGCTTGTAGTGTTTAGAGAGTCAGTGAAAAGTGTAGAGGATTACATGTTCTTCTGCATTTCTCTTCCCTAGGTCAAAGATCGTGGTCCAGAAGCCACTAGGAGATTTTTCAATTGGTTTTACTGGAGCATTAATTTGGGAGCGATCCTGTCATTAGGAGGCATTGCCTATATTCAGCAGAATGTAAGCTTTCTCACGGGTTACCTGATTCCCACTGTCTGCGTGGCCATCGCTTTCCTGGTCTTCCTTTGTGGCCAGAGTGTCTTCATCACCAAGCCTCCTGATGGCAGCGCCTTCACTGACATGTTCAGGATTCTGACCTACAGCTGCTGCTCCCAGAGAGGTGGGCAGCGGAGAAGTGGGTAAGTGACATGACTTTTTGCTCCCTGTAGATAAAATACCAGATGAAGTTTGGGGTGTATGGCTTGTGTCTCCAAGCCGGTTTCATTCAGAAAGTGTGTGGTGTAAATCCTGCCATTCAGCTAGCAGAACCCTGAGTTCAGTGCTCTATGCCCAACTTCCTCACTGCCAACATGAGTAAGGGTGCCTTGCAGCTGAGTGGCAGATTTTGAAGGTAGGGATCTGAGAGGGTACCATGGAGACAGACACATCATGTGCTTTAGACACAGAAGTGTTAATGAGAACTTCGGCTGAGTATGTTGTTAGTCCTTATCTCTAAGGGAAGCTTCTCTCACTTTGGTCAGCATAGCGTTCCTCATCCAGGGCCATGGCAGCTACTCTCTGATGGAGGAGCACGCAAGCATAGCTTGAGGTGCACTTGGGGACCCATTTACCCTTACATGAATGGGCCTTGCACAGCCTCAATACTGAATGCCCCAAGCCTGGGACTTTTAGAAACAGCCATGTTCTGAGATCTCCCTTCTGCTGCTGCTGGTGACCCGTGGTTCTGCTCTGTGCAGATGAATGAAGTCCAAGAATCAGCCTAAAGAGGACTTAGATGTTTCTCTGTTTTCTGCAGGCTTTTGTATAAACTGGTTCCTTGACTGTGGCTGGGAAATAAGACAGACTGCAGTACTGCAACCACCAGAGCAGTCAAGGCAGAGAGAGAACCAAGGTTCAGGGAAGCTCCTGGACCTTGGTGATCAGCTCCCTCCCAGTGATTGGCTGAGCCTAAGGGTTTCCAGGAATTACTGAGCAGAGATGGACTCCTTGCCCTTAGGGCTTCCTGGGGGATGTCCTGGTTGTGAAAGTGTTCTGCAGGCTAATGTATACACCCCCCCTCCTGTGCTTGTCTGTCTCTTATTATTGTACTGGAAGCCTCTGTGTGGCAGACCTGAAGCTATACCGAGTGACTCCTGTGGTTCTGCTGATGGCACATGAGTCCCTTGTGTGAAATCTGACTGCCCCAACCTCCCTTGTGAACCTGCCTTTGCTCTGGCAGCTTTCAGACCCTGCTCAGAGGGGCACTAGCTCTGAGGAACTTTCAAAGCTAGAGGAGGTCACTCAGCTCCAGTAGACCCTGGTGTTGGCTAGGGCTTCCTTTAGCCAGACAGAAGCAGTGTTGCAGACTTCAGCTGTTTCTAATCTAGATTGATAGCCATGGACACGGGACAGCCTTTTGCAGATCGTCCTAATGAGAACCTTTCAGCCAGGGGTCCAGCGTAACTCCAGGACCTTTGGGGTTTCGGTGCACACATGGCACAGGAAGGGTGAGACTGAGCAGCCTGGCTTCCTCTGAGCTTCAGCTTTGGAAGTCTTTAGGGCAAACTAAGCAGAAAGGGTTGGAAGTCAGCTAAGTTGTATGAACTTGCTGTGGGCCCTGGTGGTTCAGAGACATTACAGTGCCTGACTTGAATGTTTGCCCAGGAGAGCTGGTCAGCTCTTAGGATTGTTGTAAGGCCTCAATACAGTGAGGTGTGCAAGGCTCTCAGCAGCCTAGTCCTGATGGGGCCCTTCACTGTGCTGCTGGGGTGCCTGCAGTGGGGGTGAAGAGCCCAGGAAGTGCCACACACCTGTTTCCCATGGGTCTGACTTGCCCTGTCCCTGTGTGTGGTCTGGGTTGATGTGTTTGGAGGGAGATGTGGTGCTGATTTTAGACCTGACAGGCTGAGCTCACACCATCATGTCATCACACGATACTAGAGCTGATCCAGGGGCTTGTTTAGTGCCTTTGTGTGGTTCGTGACAAGTTCAAGGGTGACACACTGTGCACCTAGCCTTTCAGAGCTGGACACACAGGTGCAGGGAAACTGAGTCACAGCCTCTGGGAGGAGCAGCAGGCCCTTTATGTCACAGCATAGAGCACTAACCCTGCAGGTGGACTAGGAGCTTCTTTCTTTCTGAGACAGGCTCTCACGTAGCCCAGGCTGGCTTTGTACGTGCTTCATATCTATAGAAGTGATTCTCTTCCCTCAGCCTCCTTGGGGCTGGGGTGCCACCTGTGCCACCTCTCTTGGTGATTGGGAGGCTTTAGACCAGTGTCTCATGTGGGGGTGACCCCCAGCCATCAAATTATTTTCACTGCTACTTCATTCAAAAACTAATTTTCTACTGTTATGAATCATAATGTAAATATCTGATATGCAGGATATCTGATGAGACTTCTGTGAAAAGGTTCTTTAACCTTCAAGGGGGTTGTGACCCACCGGTTGAGAACCACTGCTTTAGACACACTGGTTCATCAGCTTTAAAGTATTTTAATGATACACAACACTGAGGGGCTCTGAGTGACCTGTGAGAGCCCTGGTGCCAAGGGTATTTGGTTCTTGGCATCGATATGTTTCAGAGACATCATTAGTGGGATGTGCTCATCACTAATACAGGTAGTACCTGTATCAGGTACATGGGGACTGGAGAGAAATAGGAATTTGAAGGAGTTGAGGCAGGAGAATCACTTCTATAAATGTGAAGCAAGTGTCCCTCGCACTTAGTGGTACTGGGCAGAGAGTAGGTATTTATTTCATCAGAATTTGGCTAAAATACCAAGTTATGGTTTTTAGTTTATTGATCTTCCCCAACTTGGAATACACAGATTAAGAACATTAGCTTTGTAGGGTAAAATAAGGGACTGGAGAGAGAGCTCAGCAGTTAAGAGTACTTGCTGATTTTTGTCAAGGACCTGGGTTTGGTTCCCACCACCCATAGTCTTCCACAACTCCAGTTCCTGGGGATCCATTGCCCTCTTCTAGACTCTGCGGGCACCAGGCCTACGCACAGCACACTTTACATATATGCAGGCAGGTTGGGTGTGTTGGCAGATGCTTTTAATTATAGCAGGGACTGGCAAATCTCAGTTTGAGGCCTGCTGGGTCTCCATAGCAAGTTCCAGGATGGCCAGGTTCCATAGTGAGACCGTCTCCAAAGACAAAACATACATACAGGCAAGCCACACATCTAAAAGAAGGAAAAAAATTAAACATGACAATTTAGTGCAATAGGGCCTAGGATCATAAACTCCAGTGCAGATAGCTGCCATTCCAGTGTCTGGGGTTGGGAGGCTCTCAGTGGGGTTGAGTGTTTCCTGTTGGTTTTGGTTGGCAGTGCACAGTTTCCTACAGTCCACATTGGTATTGTGTAGCTGGGAAAGACCCTGTTGCTGTCTGAGGGGCCTCACTCATTTTGTAAAAACTGCAGCCAGGGAGGCAAGGGCGTTCATTGTATTCTGGAATGTAATGCACAGCTGTGAATGAGGTGTGGCTGTCCAGGCATTTACCTGTAAGCCAAGAAGGCCTCACTCCAGTCCTGACCCCAACTCTGAGGCATTAGGGTGTTGACACAGCTCTGGTCTCATCTGTGTCCTAACTTCCTCTTCGAAATGGGCCAGAAAGAGCCTTGTAAGACTTCGCAAGCTTGTGATAAAGGTGGATGAGTGAGTGCCCTGTTCCCCATCATCCTGCTGTAGTGCCTGTCATGGTTCTTTTCTTTACACTGCCCCTTCATCCCAGAGGGAGAGGTTGCTTTCTCTGCCATCAGGGCACTCTGGTCCCTCGAGTGTCTGCTCATGTGATAAACCAGTAACAGGGCTTGCTGTCAGCTGGCTAGAAGTCCAGGCCACATTGCAGCCCTGTGGAGCTGCCTGAGGTTGAGATGCCTTCCTTGTGGGTGCGGTAGACACAGCTGCCCTGTCCACAGGCCCTGTAGTCAGCCGCAGGAGCTGTGTGTGCAGTCTGCAGTTAGTTACAGAAGGCCGTAAAGCAGGGCAGTGCAGAGAGCGGCTTTCCCACCCTAGAAGTGATTAGTTACCAAGCATTGTCCCTGGGGGTGGAAGTGAACTAATTCCTTCATTTTGTTTCCCAAAGTGAAGGCCTTGGAGTCTTTCAGCAATCTTCTAAACACAGTCTGTTTGATTCATGTAAGATGTCGCGTGGAGGGCCGTTCACAGAGGACAAAGTGGAAGACGTGAAAGCCCTGGTCAAGATCGTGCCCGTGTTCTTGGCTCTGATTCCTTACTGGACAGTGTACTTCCAAGTGAGTGCTGCAGGGCTGCAGTGCAGGGCTGGGGTGAGCCACCAGGTGCCACAGTTTCCAGTCACAGACTCAGATTGGCTGCTTGGTGTTGGAAAATCTTCCCCAAGCAGCAGCCAAGAGTGGGGTGCGTCTGGTTTTCTGGACCCTCCAGCTTCTTATTTGGTTGCCTGGCAGCTCTTCTCAAAGAGACTCTACGGTGACCCAGTATTGCCATGTCTGATTCTGAGAGGTGGTGCCGTACCTCTTCAGCTGGAGGAGGGAGGGTGTGTGCACACGGGCTTGGAGAGGCTCTGCTGGCTTACCTGCACCATCTGCTTTCTTTGTCCAGATGCAGACCACGTACGTTTTACAGAGTCTTCATCTGAAGATTCCAGAAATCTCAAGTATCACCACCACCCATCACACGGTAAGAGACCTGGAGGGGACATGACTTCCTTTCTGCAGTTGGAGCAGGTAGCTGGGACACTGGCACTAGAACTAGTTCCTGATTGGTTACAGCCTGCTGAGGTGGGGTTGACCAGAGCCATTAAACACTAGTACTGTCGGATTGAGCCCCTCCCCAGCTCAGGACACCCATTGCGAGTCATTGTCTCTAGTTGAAGCATCCTGGAGGTCATGTGTGGGTGGTTGGGGAGCTGATGTACTGACAGCTAATGCCATGCTCTGTGCAGCTGCCTGCAGCCTGGCTCACCATGTTTGATGCGGTCCTCATCCTCCTCCTCATCCCGCTGAAGGACAAACTAGTGGACCCAGTGCTCAGGAGACACGGCCTGCTCCCGTCCTCCCTGAAGAGGATTGCTGTGGGGATGTTCTTCGTCATGTGCTCCGCCTTTGCTGCGGGTGAGCCGCCATCTCTCTAGGCCTCTTTTTTTCCCTTTTCCCCAGCCTCGCTTCTGCAGTGTGCAGCTGCTAGTGTATTGTGCTGAAGACACTGGGCAGCTGGTGAGTCTTCATCTTCTGGTGTTCCCTGGACATGTGTCATTTAAGGACAAACCTTCATCTATAGGGCTGAGTAGACTTGCCCTGTGCAGCTTTCCCGGGCTGCAGGCTGACAGTGGGGCATGAAGAGATTCTGTGAAGTATCCGAATCTCACAGGTGTTGGAGCCTGCAGGTGTCCCAGCATCGAGAAAAAGGTTTTGTGGGATGGTTCAAGGCTCCTGGGAAGCTCCCAACAGAGGTCTCAGCAGCTGAGGAGCTAGTTCCTCAGGTCCTGCACCACACTTCAGCAAGGGACAGTGCCCTAAGACACTCCGTTCCCATCATGGATTCTGTTTGAGGCTGAGGCTGGGGTCTGGTCGCCTTTTTAGTGTGAATGTTCTGCTTCTATTAATATTTGAAGATGTTGAGCTGTAGGAACAATGCAGCGGCAGAAAAACAATAAGGTTTTCCACACAGTTGTGGTCTGAGGAACGTGGTGCTAAGCTCTGCTGAAGGGAGCAAATGTTTAAAAAAGTGCCTCTGCCATCACAGCAGAACACAAGCTGCTGAATCAGGTGTTTCACGGGCTTAAAGAAATCAGTCCATCTTCCAGGTGTGGGCCCTTGAGAACTGCATTTTCTGTTGATCAAACACATAATTGAAGTGAAGTTTGTCAGAGTGACACATTGCTTTGTAAGTCTGCAGGGATATACGCATAGCACATGAACTGGGGACACAGGGCTGTCTTCGAGAGTCCTGGGCTGGAAGGAGTATCTGTCCAACTGCCTCATCTGCCTGTGGCTTGGCTTTGTTCTCAGCTTCTCTTCCTGGGTGGGGGCCCTGCATCCTGCAGTTGTGCCAGCTAAGTGCCAGGGATGGGTGGGTGGGGTGGTTTCCTTCCTTGTTTGCAGGGGCATTTTCTCATAAAGCTCTGATGGGTTTCTATATGGCCTCTTTTCTCTCAGTTTCATTCATGGCTGAGGCTCTTTAGATGGCTGCCCTCAGAGCAATGGGGGCTGTCCTGTGGTCTCTGGGTAGATCTGTGCAGGAAACAGGTGTCAGGCCAGTGTCTTGAGATTTCCCCTGCAGGCTCTGTCCCTTCTAAGGTCTTTTACAAGTGCTAGGAAAGTATGTGTTTCATAGAGTCCAGCACTCACTGCATCCAGGCAGCCTCCTGACCTGTCTGTTGAGACCACAGAGTGTGTAGCTGTCTTTCCAAGAAACTGTCCTTGCTGTGTGGCAAGATCATAGGAGGGAGCTCTCCTGTCAGGAGTAGAGAGGCACAGCCCAGCAAGCTCAGTGGAGACAGCTATTGCTGCTGAACACAGGCTGCCCCAGTTCTAGGGTGGTGGACTGAGGAGTGTCCACAGGCTGAGTAGAAACCTAAGACTTCACCTTGTACTTCCCACACAGGACACAACTCCACTTACACCGTGCCTGTCAGTGGCAACGGCTGTAAAGGCTCTCAGGTGCAAATTGGGTAGGCCATGGGCTTGTTTCCAAGACGGCTTAAGGGAAAAGAGTTTCCTATATTAGGTTTCACTTTTTCCTGTGGTGATACTTGTAATCTAAGAAATAAAGCCTGCCTGAAGATCAGAGGACAGAGCCAGCCACAGAGTTAGCCATAAGGTCAGGCAGTGGTATCACACACCTTTAATCCTAGCACTCAGGAGGCAGAGGCAGAGAGATCCGTCTGGACTTCTGTGAGTTCAAGGCCACACTGGGCTACATGAGATTAATCCAGTCTAAAAGAGAAACAGCCAGGCAGTTTAATTCACACACCTTTATTCCAGTACTTGGGATCACACATCTTTAATCCCAGCACTAGGAAGGTTGAGACAGGAAATGATATGGCTGTGCAGAGAGAGGAATATAAGGCGGGAGGAGACAGGAATTCACTCTCTTGCAGAGGCTCTGGCAGGCTGAGAAGTTGGTGAGGTAAGAGGTGGTGGCTGTGGCTTGCTCTGCTTCTCTGATCTTTTGGCTTTCACCCTGGTATCTGGCTCCAGGTTTTTATTAAGACCGGTTAGAATAGGCAACATTTCTCCTTAAAAATATTTGTGTTTTTGAGACAAGTTGTTGTGTAGTCCAGACTTACCTGGGAGTGGTATCCTCCTGACTTACCTGTGAATGCTGGACCTACAAGTGTGACTCTCACACCCAGCTATGTATCTTGTCCTCCTTTCTCTCTTTCCCTGAAGGGTTAAAATACAGTTCATCACTATTCTGTATCTCGTTACTGATGCTTAAGTTCCCCCTCCAACTCCCTACCGTCTCTGTTCCTGTGGGTACAGTTTTTCTAGTGTGTAACAGATCCCAAGTCATTTTTTCTGTTTTCTTTTACTTAGGGTGTCTTGTAGTTACCTACATTTTCTTCATTTTTATCTTGTATGTGTATGTTAAGTTTGTCCCTAACTGCCCTGCATATTTTGGTGACTTGTATGGGATTTTTCAAAATCCTGTGGGTTCTGGTGGATTATTTCAAATACAATAGTTCTTCCTTGTCTTCTGATGATGATGCCCCCTCCCCCTGTGTGTGTGTTTATGCTGCTTTTGCTGAACAGTTTGGGTGAAATTACTGGAAATTTCTTCTGGGTTAGTCTGTGCCTGGCTCTGGCTAGAGTGGCCCAAAGAGCCACTGTCAGGGTAGCTGCTGTTTATTTACAGTTAGTGGCAGTGGTCATGTCCCAAACTGAGCTTCATTGTACATGTGTTGGCAGCAAGTAATTGTGACCTCAGGTTCCCTTTCTTTGGTGGCTAAGTTTGACGCTTTTCCCCCCTACTCATATTAACTTTTTGATAGTTCACTAGTCTAGATGTTTCCTTAAGTTTTTTGTTTGCTTGTTTTTGGTTTCTGGAGACAGGGTTTCTCTGTGTAACCCTAGCCATCCTGGAACTCTCTTTGTAGACCAGGCTGGCCTCAAAACTCTGAGATCTACCTGTCTGCCTCCCCCAGGGCTGGGATTAAAGGTGTGCACCACCACCACTGATGGCCTTAAATCTTTGTTTGAAAGATTGCATTTATGTATACATGAGTGCAGCCACCCATGGAGCCAGAAGTGTTAGATCCCTAGAGTTGGAGTGACAGGTAATTGTGAGCTTCCTGATGTGGGCTCTGGGAACCGATGTTGGGTCCTTTGCAGGATGAGTAAATGCTTTTTAATCACTCCAGCCCCTTATTCTTGTGTGTGTGTGTGTGTGTGTTTCATCCATGTGCATGCAGAGGCTAGAGGAGGGCAGTGGATCCCTGGAGCTGGAGTGACCAGTGATTATGAGCTCTGTCTCATGGGTTCTGGAGACAGCTCTAGTCTCTGCAGGAGCAGCAAGTGCTCTTAACTGCGGAGCCATCTTCCCAGCCCCTCCTTCTTGTTTAATGGTGAAAAAATAATGTGGAGAATTTGCCTGTTATAGCTATACTTTGTTTACTGTAGGTTTTTGTTTTTTTTTTACTTTTTATTACTTTAAAATTTTTATTTTGTGTGCATGTGGCGGTAGAGGTGTGCAGGCCACAGTACATGTGTGGAGGTCAGTGGTCAACTTGCCTAAATGAGTTCCCCCTTTCCACCATGTGGGCTGTGGGGATCAAACTCAGGTCGTCTGGCTTGGCGGCAGCACCTTCGCCCACGGACATGTCTCACTGGCCCATTTGATTTCCATTTGATCTGAAAGTCACTTGGGGCACTTCAGCTTTCCACATTGGTACTGAGGTTTGTATTTGTGCTTTTGTTAGTGATGGTTCATTTTGTAGAGTTGAGGGAGACCATTAGTCCTGTGTGGGGGACTTGGGGGCGGGGACTACCATGGCATAGTCCTTAGTAGCATTTACTTGTTAAGGTTCCCAGTGGTTGTTTCCAGATCTTCCTTTCCATCTTCCTGCGGTGCCGTCCTTCTCCTGGTACCTCCGGCCCCTAACGTGTGGTACTTCATTTGGTTCTATCCAGTCTGTCTTATGTTCTTGGACCTGGGCAAGTTTCTGAGCTCCGCTTGACAATTGGGCCTATTTATTTGAAGGACTGCACATTGGTTAATTCAGCATTTTCTTTTTGTTTCTGTGCCTGTGGTGGCTTCTTTGGGGGACTTAGGTTGCTTACAGGATCATGGGTAAATTCCCAGTGGCTCTGCAATGTAGGAAGTAGCTCTGCCTCCCCAGTGACCATTGGTTACATGCAGATGCTCATGCATCTTCCCAGTTTAAAAAGATGAACAGAACGGGTAGTCCAGACACTCAAGGGTTAAACTAAACATAGTATCTGTAAAATCCCCTGTGAGGAAGAGGTAGATGACGTGACTGACCTGCCTAGGAAGCTGTTCTGGTCACCCATCAGAATTGTTGGTAAATGCCTGCAATATACTGCAGACTTAGCTGAATGGCAACATTAGTGCTCCACTAACCTGCTTCTCAATTCCAGGAATCCTGGAGAGTAAAAGGCTGGACCTGGTGAAGGAGAAGACCATCAACCAGACCATTGGCGGTGTGGTGTACCATGCTGCTGACCTGCCCATCTGGTGGCAGGTCCCACAGTATGTGCTCATTGGCATCAGTGAGATATTTGCAAGTATAGCAGGTGAGACCTTGAATGCGGGTGGCGTCTGGACCTGCCCGTATCATACCCTGCAATGTCCTGAGCAGGGCTGTGTACTTGGGGGGATGGGATTGTGGGGTTAGAGCCTGAGTCAGGAAATAGTCCCCAGGCTGAGGCTGCCCTTTCTTGTGCAAAGCAGGTGTTCCCTAAGATATTTCCATGACCTGCCCTGTGTGTGCCATAGGAAGGAGGGGGAAGTGGCTGTGGGAGGCTTCCTCTGGACCTATGTCCCCCCAGACTCTATAGAGAGCACAGCTGTGCTGTTGGTGCAGGCTTACATGAAGGAGCAAACCTGACTTGCGTCTGTCACTAGTGAGACTGCAGGGACAAGGCTTTAGAGCAGATCAGCTACTGAAGCAGTAGGAAGAGAGGAGCTGCTAATGCTCAGTCTCGGGAGGGAGGGATTCTGTGACTTTGCTCCGCCTGGTCACTGGGAATCTGTTTATAGGTGCTTGACCCTATTCTGATGTGTTGATTGTCAAGCAGGGTCAGTATAGAGAGACACACCCCCCCCACAAAAAAAAACATAATTCAGGTTTTGACTTTTTAAGATTCACTCATTTTATGTGTATGATTGCGTTGCCTGCATGTATGTATGTATACCACATGCATATAGTGCCCATGGAGGCCAGAAAAAGGCGTCAGATCCCCTGGAACTGGGGTCACAGATGGTTGTGAGCCTCCACGTGGGTGCTGGGAACAGAACATCTGTCTTCTGCAAGAGCAGTCAGTGCTTTTAGCCACTGAGCCATCTCCAGCCCCTAAACTCTTGACTTTTTGAGAACGGCTCGAACGCTGCAGCCCCATTGGCTTCAGACTTGCAACAATCCTCCTGCTGCAGCCTGTTGAATCAGGTCTGAGACAACATGTGTCCACATTGTCACAGCGTCTTAAGATCTTAAGTGAGAATACTACTCTTCCTTGATGTGTTTTAAGAGCCGTCCTGAGGATGAGTCACTGGCACCTAGCCCTGCTTCTCCAACCAGGAGACAGTCCTCCTGAGAGTACTCGGACCTCAGTGCAGCCTGTGTGTGCTGCTGGGAAGCTGGCTCAGGGTGCCTCCTCATGGTGACCAAGGTGATCTTCTCAGTGTCGCCTCCTTTTCCTTTTCTCTAGGTTTGGAGTTTGCGTACTCAGCTGCTCCCAAGTCCATGCAGAGTGCCATCATGGGACTCTTCTTCTTCTTCTCCGGCATTGGGTCCTTTGTGGGCTCAGGACTGTTAGCCCTGGTCTCTCTCAAGGCCATTGGGTGGATGAGCAGCCATACAGACTTTGGTAAGATTCTCATGTCTGGGACGGGGTAGCAAGGGGTAGCAAGGTGCTTGCTGCTGCTGCTGTGGGATGTGTGAAGAATCCAGGCTGTCCCAAGAGGCCATTAGCCCAAACCCTGTTCTTGATGTCTGCATTGAGTAGTTGTTGTCAGCAGCCGGTGTGTCCAGCTCAGCACACTCTGGAGAGCTGGGTGAGGTAGTGAGACCGCATGGCAGCTCCTGTGTCAACCTGATCTTAGTTTTGGTTCCTGACTGTTTTGGTTTTCAGATGCTAAAAGGACAGCTCGGGGCTTTGTCAGTGAACACTGTCTCAGTCAGTCTGTGCCGCTGGATGCTTTTCTGGGCAGTGCTGTGGGTGACCCAGGAGATACAGCATCCTTTCCCTTTTAAACAAATACGTGTTCCCTGTGCAAATGGCCACACTGTGAGCATTTGCCCTGCTTGGTAGCACTTACTCACTTATTGCATAACTTTGGGAAATTCAGGAGTTTTTCTCTAGAAATTGTATGATTCCCAGAGCCTTAAGTTAGATTCCTTGGAAGTCCTGGAGTATTGCCCAGAAGGCTGAACCCCCTCCCCTGGATGCCTATAACTGACTCTAGCTATGTGAGGTCAGTTGTAAAAATCAGCCATTTGGTTTGGGGCTTGCCCTTGCTCTCATCCCCTGCAAGGTTAACAGCCCTGGCTCATTGGTTCTGGGTGCTGTGGACTTTCCCAAATGGTCGTCAGAGACCAGGATTCTAGTTACTGTTTAGTTTAAAACATTTACTATTATGTGCACACAGGGAGGACAGCTTTCAGGAGTCATTTGTCTCCTTCCCCTGTAGGATCTGGGGGTTAAGCTCAGGCCATCAGGCTTGCATGGCAGATGTCGTTACTTGCTGAGCCATCCTGCCGGTCCACAATCCTTTTAGACAGGGTCTCACGCTGTAGCTAGCCGGGGCTCCCCAGGCTTCGATTGCACTGTGTCTCTTACTCTAGCCCTGTGGACACTGTCTCACCACTGAAAGTGGGAAGGAGACTCCTGCAGCCCGGCGCTGGCCAGCTCAGAACCCTGGCATGTCTGCTGACCACCTGACCCTGCACAGGACACATTCTGTTCCCAAAGAGTCAGCCTCGAGCACCTCATGTTCTGAGAGGCTCCTGGTTCCCCAAGTGCCACTCCCTCACAAGGGTTGTGTTGTCCATTCTGCCCTGATGGATGTTGCTGTCTCCAGTGTTGGCTTTATGAAGGAGCTTTGGTGGGCATTGCTGTTCAGGCCTTCCGGAGACAAAACGCACTCTCATTTCATTCTCTGGGGACCTGGAGTCTGATGAAACACAGCTTTGTTTTTACCCCTCGTGTGCTCTTCTGTCTGTGACAGCCCAGGACAGCTGCTTCTTGGGTGGTGGGTACATGTTTGAATTCTCTGCAAAGTTTCTGGGCCTGGTAAGCTCTGCTATGCTTTCTGCTCTGGGGCTGACAGTGTGGACATAACCACACTCTCCACTTGTTCTTCCAGCGCCAACACTGCACATAACATTACATCATTGGTACATGTAATTTTTGCATCAAGTTGCATCAAGTGCCCATCCCTTGTAGTCGCAGGAGACAGGTTCTGGAGGATGAGTGTGTCACTTACCATGAGGGAGCACGCAGTTTGCCATTTACTGACTGAATCAATCTTTGGTCTGTGAGGTTCAGGGTGACAGATCTCTTCCACTGTGGGCAGACTTAGGGCCTTTGTCCTTCCCTCTGGATCAGTGTCTTGCACGTATCTGGGTTTCCTGTGGGAGCACGTGTGTTGTACTTGCTCATGTTCCTTGATAGACATTTGATGCTAATGAGCATTTGCTCAGGTAGTAAAACGGTGTATAGAATAACCCAACATAAAAAGATGTCAGGAGGAGGAAGTCTCACCTTCTGAATAGACACTAGAACGTGCTTTTGAAGTGTCAGAAAGTGTAGCAACTTCCAGCCACAGCATTAGCTGTGTGCCAGTTCCCTTCTGTGGGACAACTTACCTAGACTATGTCAGCCCCTGGTGACATGAATGATACCTGTGGCTCATGGGGACAGGAGCCAGGCCGTCATCCTGCCACTCTGTCATGTAGTTTGGTCCTGGCTCCATGCTCGGTAGTGGTGGTGCTGGATCTTTTCAGTGGGTCTTGAGAACAGTGGTTTACAGAAGCAGTCGTGCCAGGTGGGCAGCATGAACTGGCACCGCCTCACCCAAGCCTGGGTCCTCACAGGTAATCACAGTGGAGACCATAGGCTTGTACCTTCCAGCCTGGCTGTTGAGCTCGTGGTCTGTGGTCCTGACCTGCACCATCCCCCTCCTCTGCCATTTGGGTGCTGTAAAAGCTGTGACTGCTTTACAGTGAGACCAAGGTGTGTCCATTACAGCAGTCAGGGCTGCCTGGGTAGTGTGTGAGACTAGGAAGAGGCTAAGACCTGGAAAGGCATCTGTCCTGCTCTAGTGGGAGGGTATGTCCTCATGCTGCCTGTCACGTGGGAAGGCCTACAGCCCCGTGACCATGCTGTGCTCAGCACCCTGCAGCCTTTGGTGAGAGAAATGAGGTATGGGCTCTGCTGAATGTAGACAGTGGCTTTAAGTGGAGGGGTGGGAGAGCACCTCAGAGGGGCAGAAGTGAGTGCCATGACAGACGCAGTCAGGAGCAGAAGCACAGGAAGCTTCTCTCTTTGGATTGTCAGTTTGGAGGAGACAGAATACAAGTTGCCGTCGTGAACCTTCTCTGAGAGGCCTGAGCTGACACCAGCCTTACAAGCCTTCCTCAGCCCTTTGGGGGAATCTTCCCAGTGTTAAGAGCTGGGGCCAGGACAGCTGCCTCCCCTCCTTCCTTTCTCCGGAATGGAAGAACCCCTAGGAGGGAATGACTAGTGCAGAGTGCTCTCTCAGGTGGCCCTGTCCGTGGAGTGCACTCACCAGGAGGCTTCTGCTCACTCCTAGGGAACATCAACAGCTGCCACCTGCATTACTACTTCTTCCTGCTGGCTGCCATCCAGGGAGCTACCCTGCTGCTCTTCCTCATCGTCTCCGTGAAGTACGACCGCCAGCGGGCCAGGGCAGATGCGGGGCCGGCCAGCACAAGGACCTGATGCAGCCAGCCAGCATGCTCACAGGTTCTGCAGACTGTAAGGCCTCGGTGCCTGCTAACCGCCAGGGCACTGCCAGCAGGCCCATTGAGGGAGCCTTGGTGTCACAACTTCTGAACTTGCATGTTGTCTGGACTGGCCTCCCTTCCCTCTGCCCAGATGAGTGTGGTGAGTGCCTTACTGTGATCCGTCTCCTGTGCACTGGGCCTGCCAGGGGAGAAGCGTGGGGCTGAGAACGTGGCTTCTCTCGCTGAAGGTCTCTGCTCGTCCTGAGCCAGCCATGCTTCCTCTTTCAGAGTCCTGGGCAGCCACTGTTCGGCCACTGGCATCCTTACTCCTTACAAACACTGTTACTTCTTCCGCATAGCATCTCCTTGAAGATTAGCAAGCACTTCCATCAAGGGGTAGGGGATTCTCTTTAGAGATGAAAGTGTGGTTGGTGGCGTGACGGTCCCTCGGAGCAGCACCAGCTCCATTCATAGTCTCTTTCTTGTCACAGTCTTGCTGATGCCAAGGCCTTGGGGTCAGTAGTGTAGACTCGCCTGAGAGGAGGTTTTGTTGGTGAGGTAAGGGAAGTTTCTTTATTAGACTAGGCTGGCTTCAGACTTGGGGCCACCTCCTGTCTGCCACCTGGGTGCTGAGATTTCAGATATGTGACACTGTGGTCAGCGGGACTTAGTTCTCGAACTACTGATCTGCTTTTTTAAGTACATGCATCAGTGACGCCTGAGGACACTGTGTCCTCGCTGAAACCAGACAGCAGCTGACAGGAGAGTGAAATCACATCAGGCAGATCTTCTAGAACCTGACTCTGTCGGGTAAGGCTGGAGGCGGGTGAGTGGGAAACCCCGGGGGCTGTTGGACCGGTCACCACCTTTGTATCGTTACTGACATACCTGGGGTTTGTTCTGTGTGTTGCTGTTTTGTATAATTTTATAAAAGCTTCTCAAACATGACCTCAAGAGCTTCCTGGGTGATTTCTCCATATTCTGTTTCAGTTTGGCACCCCCTACAGGTTTTCATTTCGTGGCAGAAGCTGCTGCCAGCTCAGCCTTTGATTCCCTTGGCCTTTGAGAACGTGGCTTCTCTCACTGAAGGTCTCTGCTCTGTGTTCAAGTACATTTCTGCCTCTCACACACCAGGTGGAGAGGCTTTGGGATGAGAGATGAGAACATCCACTCTCTGCCCCTCCTCCTTGCTTTAAAGGGGGAGGGAGTTCTGCAGAGCTCAGCCTACATTTTAGGAGAAGCTGGGTGCTGACGTCTTCACCTGTCACAACGTAGGCTTTCTAGGGCTGGTGACTTGCTCAACAGGTGAAGGCGCTTGCCTGAGACCCGCGGACACGACTGAAGAACCAGTTTTCACTAGTGGCCTCTACACACCACTGGAACGTATGCAGCCCTCGACCCCAAGTAAAGCATGTAGCTTTTTATAAAGTAGGTTTTCTTCACGGGATCTTTTGTTATTTACATGAAAGAAGGCCACAGAGAGGGAACTCTGCCTCCCCTTTGTGTGCTTTGGACACAGGTACCTATGGCCTCCCAGACCCTGTGACCACCCAGGAAGCACCCTCTGAGACAGGAATGGCAGCTTGGCAAGGGACCTGGGTGTGATGAAAAGGGCCCGGAAAGGTCCTGTGTAGATCGTCTCAAAGCTCCTGGGGTTTTGTTTGAACCTTTGCCACTTGCTGAGTGGTAAGAACATCCATCATTCTAATGAGGCCATAATGGGGCTGGTGCCAAGACACTCAGTGAGTGGCACCTCCAACTGGAGAGAGGCAGCAGGAGCCAGTGATGGGAGTCTCCGTGACTATACTATGTCTCCATAGCACCCACAGGATGCTTGGTGCTGAGCAGTGAGGGCCTTCCCTCCTCTTGTCCTCCATGTCGGTTGGAATGAGCGAGCTGCCCAAGTCTGGGAGTGATCTGGCATGTTAGTCACACTCGGGAAAGATTCCCCTTCAGTCCAGTGTGCCTGCAGATCTGCTTGCAGTGGGACCTGACTGGAGGCGCAGTTGGTAGTCCTAAACTCTGTGACATTTGCATCTGAAGAGACCATAGGCAGTCACTATGATCTACAGTTCTAAACAAGCAGTTGAATAAACAAACTGGGCTGTGCTGTTTGGGGTGTTCAAAGCTGTGTCTGCCCTGAGGTCTTGGCTAAATTACCTCAGCTAATCTCCCTGGAGACAGAACAGCTCTTCAAGGATGCAGGTGGGGAGCTACTTACGTCCCCACAGCCTGAGGCAGAAGCAGAGAGGTTTTAATCAAACCAGCTTCCTTCAAGGTGCTTGGTCCCTCAAGGCTGCAGTTGGTGATACTTGAGCAGGCCATGGCCCTGTGTCCACTTTCACTAGGCTTCACACATGCAGGGCTATGGAGCTCTCATGGCTTCATGTCCACTGCTTGCTGTAGCCTCTGGGGATGGGCTTCGCAAACAAACACTGCCTGTTGCAGGATTTGAAGACCCTTCCAGAACATCACTTCCTCCTCAATGCGAGGCAACAAAAGTGCCCGAATCTTCACACTACAGCTCGTGCACTTGGCGCCAAGTGAGCCCTTCATGTTACCTGTGATGATACATCTGTGCTGTTGAAGTTCCAGACATCTTAAGTGGAGTCTCACGAAGAACAAAACCCCTGCTTCGGTATTTTCAATTGTGGAGGTCTAATGCCTTGTTCTTTGGAAAAGGGTCTTTTAAAGGGAATGATAGACAAGGGGTTTGCTGAACAAGAACATTGCAGGTACACAAAAGGAGAGCAAGAGAGGTGAAGGAGAAGTCAGATGATGCCAAGCTGGGTCTGCAGTCTACCAGAGATGTGCTGATCTCCAAGTCACTGCACTGTTAGGATCCAAGAGGGAGGCACTCTGGGCTGGCCCAGGACTTCTCTCTTGTCTGCTTGCTTGAGTCTCTCCAAACCAACTTGAGGTAAAAGACAGCTCCCAGTCTGGTGACCAGCAGGCCCTGTGCCGACAGCCCATGCTACAAGCACCAAGGGCTAATGTCCAGGGGAGCCATATTTGCCTTTTGTGCCTGTCTCACCACATGGACACTGAAGGGGGTGGGGGGAGGCAGCTCCTGGGCCCCAGGACTGTGCTGCAGAGGGTTTCTCTAGACCTTGTCTCTTGCTCTACCCTCACTGATCATACGGACACTATCTATGTTAACCCCCCCGCCCCAACCCTTAGGTCATCTATCTCTAATTTCCCCTCTAGAACTCAGACCTGAACTTCTCTCAGACGTTTTCATAGGGCTAAAAGAGATACCTCCTACCTGATGATGATGTGCAGGTGTGCATTCAGTCTCCTGCAAGAGAGAGGAGTTTCCCTTCAGCTCGGCAGACAGGCCTGGGTACCCATCCTTCAGCGATCCATCAGTACCCAGCACACTTTGCTGCTGTCATGTGGGGCCCTGGGCAGAGGTTGCAGCAGCTGGAGGAAAGCCAGAAAAAAAGGGGGGCTTTGTTAGTCTGAATGACAGTGGTCCCCATGGGGTCTACTGCAAGAGCAACAAATGCTTGTAGCCTTGAGCCCCCAGACTTATTTTTTAAGAACAGAGAATTGGGGCTGTTGAAATGGCTCACTCTTCTGACACCACCTGACCGCAAAGTGGGAACTCAACTTTTTGCCTTCGGTCCCAAGTGAAAGGAAGGTCCTGGGGATTCCCAACAACAGCATGGTGGTTCACAATCCTCTCTGACTTCCAGGGAATCAGACTCCCTCTTCTGGCCTCCGTGGGCTGCATGCATTTGGTGCACGGCAAAATGCAGGCAAAATACCCATCCACAAATTCTAAAATAGATCCCGACATCAGGGACATCTAGGCAGAAGCGAGACCTGGGACACAGCTTGCTCTTCAAATGGTAATTCTGGGAAGGTGCTGGGCAGCAGCCAATAGGGTCTCTAAGCAAGGTCATGTGGTCAAGAACACATTTAAGGTTCTATGTGTACTTGAACTTTGGATGTCAGAGCATTTTACATTAAAAAAAAAATGCAGCCTTCTGAAGACCCCAGGAAATTCATCAAGGTGGCTTCCAGGGGCCTGGTGAAGGGGCTGGGTTGGACTGAGACCCCCACCTTTGACCTTATCTGCCCAGCTGTTAACTTCCATCACCTGTTGTGGCTGGTAGGTGACAGGTGTCAGTAGGTGACAAGAGTACTGAGGAGCTGCCTCCTAACAGAGCAGAACTTCCAGAATTTGAAGCCCAGCAGCTGGCAAGAAGACTCTGCAGAGCAACACCATGAGTTTCTCTGTCCTGAACTGACAGCTCACATTACCGTAATCTATATCACTCCAGTCAAGTAAACCCATGCCATCCCACACCCATTAACCACAGCTTGTAACCCTGTGGAACGTTCATCCAAAAGACCCCATTTTAGAGTGG
The DNA here is from genome assembly GCA_902168405.1 of Peromyscus aztecus. Taxonomy (NCBI): domain Eukaryota; kingdom Metazoa; phylum Chordata; class Mammalia; order Rodentia; family Cricetidae; genus Peromyscus; species Peromyscus aztecus. Next base: position 32,890 of record CABHPQ010175209.1, on the reverse strand, counting down.
TCTCATCTTGTGTCCCCTGTGGATGATCTGACCAAACGCTGAGGTCAGAGAGCCCGCCCAGTGACCACACAGCAGGAGGAGGAAGAATCAGGAGTGCGGAGTCTAAACACATCCCCTTGCCCCAAATGTTGGCATGGTCAGCACCTGTGGCTGCCAGCCACTCACAGGACAGGAGCCCACACTGCCCATGTGGCAAAGCAGAAAGAGCCCGGAGAGGCAGAAGGAAGCTGGCTCACCAAGGTCTAGTTCTAGAACATTACAAGTAGGCTGGGACCCACAGGGTGGCACTGACCAAGACTGGTGTGATCTGGCTGAGGTTAATTTCCCCTATTGGCCGGAAGGGAAATTGAAAGTGAGAATAGACTGAGAACATGAAGCCCTGTAGTTGGGAGGGGTGGTGCTGCTTCTGAAGGGGAGCCTGAGCCCCCAGAGCATTTCTGGACACACTTCCCTCCATGGCATGGAAGCAACACTGCACAGCCAGCTCACCAAACTGAACAGAGCTCAGAAAATGGACTTGGACTACACACCCCCACCACTGAGCCTAGTCTGAAGTGCTAGAAATTTCTCTGCCCCAAGGGTAAAACGCTTTTGGTTTGATTGTCCAAAGGAAGGTACCTTCGAAAGGAAGAGCTTTGAAATAAGTTAGAATTTTAGATGTGACTGCCAATTATGATAGGAAAGTTATTGCCCTGTATGTTCCTCTCAGATTTCACATTTGGTCAAATAGCCACATAACCATTACCCTGCTGTAAGCAACAGCTGGGAAGGCAGAGCCATGCTCTTCATGTGTTTAGGGTGTTTTTGTTTTGCAAAGCTCTACTTGTTCAGATACTGTCTTAGTCCCCACTGTCCATTACTGTGTGTTGAGAGTGTCCCCATGAGGATGAGGACAGTTAAATCAGTCCAGAAACACAGGAAATGTGTTTGTCCCAACAGAGTCCAACATCGAATTTTCATTTTGTTATTGGACTTCTAGCTTAAGTAGACCCTCAGTTGTATACATTTGTAAAAGTATTATATAGACAACTAGTGAGGCGTCAAACTCTTGTAACTGTAGTTAAATACTCATCGTAGTTTCTTGTGAGCTGTGTTTAATGGTTTTCCCTCAAGTCAGAAACAAAATAAAGTGCTTGGGTCTGTTAGTAAAAAGGTTTTACCCGGGGTGGGGCAGGGGGAATTACTAGCAATCTCAGAAACTTTTTGGGGTGTGTGTGTGTTTTTGTTTCCTTCTATAGTCCAAGCTGGCCTGGACCTCATTGTGTAGCTCAGGCTGGCCTGTAACTTGAAGCAGTTTTCCTGCTTCTGCCTCCAAGTGGGGTCATACCCAGCATGCACACACACACACACACACACACACACACACACACACATATACATACATACATACAGACATATATATACATATACATAGTCAGGGTATTCTGTAATCCAGACTGGCCAGGAGACTGCTAGGTAGCCTGGGCTGGCCTCTAATGGCAGCCTACTCCTCCAGGTGAAGGATTACAGGCAAGAGCCATTATGTCCCACCCACATCTGGCATTAAAAACTATATTATTTTACTTAGGATTTTTTTTTTTAAGATGTAGATTTGGCTGGCCTGAAGCTCCTATGTAGACCATGCTGACCTCAAACTCAGAGACCTACCTGCTTCTGCCTCCTGAATGTACCACTACACTCAGCTATTTATTTTGTATGTATATTTGTGTGTGCCTGCATGTATGTCTGTGCAACACGTGTGCAGTGCCCACGGAGGCTAGAAGATGGTGTCAGATCCCCTGGAACTGGAGTTACAGGTGGTTGTGAGTCACCCATGTGGGTGCTGAGAACTGAACCCAGGTCCTTTGCAAGAGCAGCTGTGCTTTTAATTGCTGAGCCATTTCTCCAGCCACCCCCCCCCCCAATCTGTTTTTTCTTTTTAAAATTCTATGTGTAAAGGTGTTTTGCCTGTATGTGGATCTATGCACCACATCAACACAGTGCCCTCGGGGCCAGAAGAGGGTGTTGGGACTGGAGTTACAGTTGTAAATTGTCATGTGAGTGCTGGGAGTTGAACCCAGGTCCTCTGGAAGTGTGCTTAACCACTGAACCATCTCTCCAGCCCCATACCTGGTATTTTAAGGAGTAGCATGTCTACTTTATGACTTTGGTGGACCGATAGGACCTATTCAAAAGACGTTTTCGAAAATAAACATTTGAATCCCAAATCTCATCTGTACACATTATACTGATGTTATCATTGCCATCAAAATGTTAAATTCTTTCTATTGGTGTCATATTTTATGTAAATAATACATATGTTTTTACAGGTCCAAAGCAGGCTAATTATTACCCTTGGCATGTGTGTCCTCTCATTAGCTCCACAGTTGTGTCTATAGTCATGTGCCACTGCTGTTTTTATAAAAAACAGTTTGGCTAGCCTGTGGTGGTGCACATCTTTAGTCCCTACATTTGGGAGGCAGGGGCAGGTGGGTCTCTGAGTTTAAGGCCAGCCTGCTCTACAGGGCGAGTTCTAGGACAGCCAGTGCTACATAGAGAAACCCTGTCTTCAAAGAAAAAAAAAAAGAAGGAAAAAGTTTGGGGCACTGGAGAGATAGCTCAGAGATGAAGAGTATGTGCTGCTCTTGCAGAGGACCTAAGTTGTTTCCAGCACCCACGTTTGGCGGCTCACAACTGCCTGTAAGGGACGCTGCAGCATGCACAGGCGTACGCACGCGTGCAGTCCAAATATCTTTACATGTAAATTCTTTTTACTTCTTTTTCAAAAGTCACTCTTGTGCAGCAAAGCCTGCCAAGCCCATCACCTCTCTCTGTGAGCAAATTGAGCTCCAGCAAAATTGCAAGCCATGTTAACTCAGTCCATTCTGACACAGAAAATAAATTTATCTAGTTAAAAAGAGGAACTCGGGGCTGGGGAGATAGCTCAGTGGTTAAGAGTACTGGCTGCCCTAACAGAGGACTCAGGTTCAATTCCCAGCACCCACAGGGCAGCTGATAACTGTAATTCCAGTTCTAGGGGATCTGACACCCTCACACCAATGCACATAACATAAAAATTAAATAGATTATTAAAAAAATAGGAACTCTGCCAAAAGACTCTTGCTATAGTGTTCAAAACAGGATCCTGTGATGTCAAAAGGAATTCTCACCCATTGCGTGACTGGACTGCCATAAATATCCCCAGCCCATCTTCCCATCTTGTGCCTCTGTGGAAAAGTTTCTGTACTGCCCATTCTTTAATCTACTTTTACACACACACACACACACACACACACACACACACACACACACACACACGTTAACCACTGCAATTTGCTAAAAGCTCCTGAAGTCCAAGATTCCTGAGGATCCATTGTCTAGATAATCTGATTAAAACTCCCATCTGACTGAGCAGAAACAGTAAGACCTTCCATTTTCAAAAACTCATTCAGTCCCGCGTAGGGCACCTAGAGTCACACAGTAGTTCTTCAGAGACTCAGACAGCTCGGAAATCCAATCGAATAAAGGTACCAAAACAAAAGGAGCACACTGCTTTGGTGAAGTTTTGACACAGCTAAAAATCTGTGCTGCCTTCCGAATTCCAGGTGCTCTGCATGCATGGGGACACCGGAAGGTTCTGGGCTAGGATGCTGTTTGTCCATCACCGGGTAATGGCTGCCAAGTTGTTCAGCACCTGAAAACCTCACACACACTTAGACAACCCTCTGTGGGCTGGAGACACACTGTGTAGACTTGGGAGTTGTTAGATCACATTGGCCACTGTGTCTGGTTTCCTGCAGAGAGGTGGTTCTCCAGCACCCCCACCCCCATCCCCAGGCTCTCCTGGATGTGACAGTGCCTTAGAGCTGGGGGTTGGGAAGACACGGCCAGAAAAGGGGAAATGGATGACAGTGAGAGGCAGAGCCTTTGTTATCACCCTGGTTACATTAAAATTTGTATTGGAGCTGGAGAGGTGGCTGGGAGGTTAGGAGCACTGGCTGCTTTTGTAGAGGATCCAGGTTCAATTCTCAGCACCCACATGGTGGCTCACAGCCATCTGTAACTCCAGATCCAAGGGACCTGAGGCTCTTTCATGAGTTGTGTGGGTACCATACACTCACACATACATATTCACAAAAATAAATCTAAAAATTTTGTGTTCATATTACTGCAAAAACCAAATAAATATCTTCAGTGTTGATTTTTTTTTTTTTATACTTGCAGTCACATTCACAACAGTGCCAGTGATTTCATATTCAACTGAACAACATTTCAAAAGCCATGTTTTGGTCTCATGAATTGAGCAAATTCTAACCCTGATTGTAATACCTGATGCTGTATTCAAAGCACGAGAGTGTGGAAGTCATAAATCTAAAATCAGAGTGCTAACAAAGCACTCGCCTTTTCCCGCGGGATAAGCAAGCAGCTGGGTGTGGCGATCTCACCTGTGGTCCCAACACTAGGAAGGCCAGGCAGGAGGGTTGCAGGAAGTCCAGGTTAGTGTGGACTACCCTGAGGTCCAGACCAGTCTAGACTATTAAGTGAGATCCTGAGCTGGAGAGATGGCTCAGCAGTTAAAAGCACTGGCTGCTCCTGTAGAGGATCTGAGTTCAATTCCCAGCATCCACGTGACAAGCGCACAAACTCCTGTAACTCCAGCTACTGGAGATCTGATGCCCTCTTCTGGCCTCTGGGAGTATTGGATGCACACACACAAATACATACTATAAAATAAAATCTTAGAAAACAGTGAGTGTTCTAAAGACCACATGACATCCACCACCACTTCTGGAATAAGCCATGCTAGTTCCACAGTGCTGTTAAAAAAAAAATCACTGACTATCCTAGTTTGCAGTTGACTCATATTTTGTGTAGGTTTTTCTTTGTGTAGCTGAGGATGACCATGAACTTGTGATCCCCTTGACTTCGTCTCCTGAGTGCTGGAATCACAAGCATGTCCCACCACACCCCGTTTATGCAGCCCTGGGGATAGAACCCCTATCCTTGTGCATACCAGGCAACTTCTCTATCCACTGAGCCACCCAGCTCCTAATTTACTTGCTTTTGCACTGTGCTTGTTTCTGTCAAGACCCATCTAAAGCCCCACATTGAGACTGAGTGGCTCGTCTAACTCCTTTTACCTCCAGGTCCATTTTCTGCGACTCTGTAAGCTAAGGTCACACAGATATGGCATTCACTGGCTAACACTGGGTGAATCTATTCTCAAGTTTTCAGGACTTCTGGGACACTTCTCATGGCCTAGTTTCTGTTCCCCTCCAGCAGTGTATCCTCTATGGAGTCTTCAGTGTTGTCAAAGTGACCTCCCAGTGCCTCGGTTTGGATCTGGACAGTCCCTTGGAAGCGCATGTTTATGTCAGCATATTCTTGGGTGGTGGTAAATTCTTAAGGAGGTGAGGCCTAGGTGGGGTTGTAGGGCTACGTCACCGGGGCACAACCTTGAAGGAGCATTGGAATCTGAGTCCTCTCTCTCTCTCTCTCTGCTTCACAGTCATGATCTGAGCAATTTCCCAAAGGGATCTCAAGTAAACCACCTCCTTCAGACTTCAAGTACTTTGTCACGGTGACAGCACACTGACTAACCACTGGCCTGGCTCCTCCCCTCCTCCTGCTCCACCCGTAGCAGAAAAGCCAGCATCTCTTTCTTCCTGGGGCTTCTGCAAAGGCGCAGAGCTTGATGGGGGTAGATCTCCCTGAGTCACTGGTTCTCGTCTAGCTCTGTGCTGCCTGGCTTAAACTGGAACCTTGCAGCCTTGCAGCCCCCAAGCTTCAAGGTCCTGCTAAGCTTCCCACCTAGCCCAGCTGGAGATGCATGGTCCTGGGCTGTTTGTGTTTTCTTTTTTTTTTTTTTTTTTTTTTTTCCAGAGCTGAGGACCAAACCCAGGGCCTTGCGCTTGCTAGGCAAGCACTCTACCACTGAGCTAAATCCCCAACCCGGAGAGCAAATGTTTTGTTGGAAAGTACAGAGATAGAAAACAGAAAGAAAGAGATGGACATTGTGGGATGGGTTCCTATGTCTGATGGGCAATTCTCAGGGGACTCAAGGATGGGGAGGGGGCGGCTGGACTAGTTTTTGAATATACATAAGGGATGCGGTGTGGCTCGCTGGTCCTTCCCATTCAAGTGGCTCTGAATGAATATGAGAAGATGGATTCATTATGGGAAAGGTTTTCTTTCGGAGAAATTAGGAAACGACAGAGCCAGTGCCGAGGAAGAAGGGCAGCTGACGGGACACAAGCTTCACCTGCTCCTGATATGCACCAGACTTTGCACTTGATGGTGTGTTTGCGTCCCAAACTTAACAGTGTTGAAATCACAAACCCTGCTGCTCTTGCCTAGTAACAGTGGATAGGAATTATTATCCCAGGAAGTGGCAGAAGATGCTGGATGTAGACTCATTTGCATATTATGGTTTGCATGTAAAGTGTCCCCACAGGCTCATGGTTTTAAGCATGGTCTCCAGCTGATGGTGCTGTTTGGGGGAGACTTTGGAACCTTTGGAATGCCAGGGTGGGGCTTGAGACTAACAGCCAGGTCCTACATTCAGCCCCTTCAGTCTGCTCCTGGTCTGGCCATGTATCAGGTAGCTGCCATATACCCACCCACCCCTGCCATGAAGCTGTCTACCTCCAGCCCCTCTGTGATAGTTAGCATGAATTATCTACTCGACAGGATTTAGAGTCATCTAGGAGATAAGCTTCCAGGATTCTGATGGATTATTTCGCCTCTGGGCGTGCCTTTGGGGGATTATCTAGGTTAGGTTGAAATGGGAAGACCCATCCACTGTGGGTGGCACTGGTCCCTGGGCTAAGATCCTGAATTTTATAGAGAGGAGGAAGACAGGACCTGGAAAGATGGCCCCGCAGTTAAGAGCACTTGCTGCTCTTGCAGAGGACCTGGGTTTGGTTTCCAGCACTCCCATGACAGCTCACAGCCACCTTTAACTCCAGTTGCAGGGGATCTGATGCCCTCTTTTGACCTCCATGGGCACCCAGGTATACACATGGTGCATATACATGCAAGCAAACCCTTAGACACATAAAAATTAAATAAACCTTTAAAGCAATGGAAAACTAGCTGGCAGAAGCATTTCTCATTCTCTGCTTCTCGATATGATATGATCGGCTGCTTTGAGCTGTAACTTGTCTTCCTGCCATTATGGATTGCAGCCCAATAAACCCTTCCTTCTTGAGTTACAGCAACAGGAAAAGATACTAAGATGCCTTTGCCACTCTGTTGTACTGTCTCCCAAAGCTGTGAGCCAAAACCTCATCTCTTAAGTTGCGTCCCGTATTTGGTCACGGCTGTGAGGACAGAAAACAAACACTCACGCCCTCCCTCCTTTCTGTAATTATCTGTTCGGGTCTTCACATGAGCCAGTTGCCATGAAATGTTCAAGAAAGAAAGAATCCCAAGCCCTGGTGGTCTAGTTAGAGGCTGAGAGAGATGGGTCTTCAGCAAACAATGGATCAGATCAAAGTACATGTCACAGACGTACTAATAGTAGTTAGTGCCTCTTGGGAAAGCAGAGGCAAGGTGGTGAGGGGTACTGGGGACATATTATGGACTGTGATCTGGTCTGGGTATTGGTTACCTCAGTTTCCCTTCCTGAGGGGAGAGTTCACCAGGCAGAGAGATGATCCAACATCTTAGCTCTGTTTGAAGGGCAATGTGAACGGGATGTAGTTAGGAAGCAGATAGGAGCAGCAGAGACCAGAGCAGGGGACACATGTTCTGTGTTGTGTCCAGGAACAGTGGGGACCGTGTGACTGCCAGGTCACCAAGATGTTCTTTCTGTGGCCTGTCCCAGCTCCAAACAACTGACTGTATGAAAAAGCAAATCCACAGTCAGATCCCATCTCATCGCAGCTGGAAGGGCTACGGACTGTCACCAAGACAACAATAGATGCTGGTGAGGATGAGGGAACAGGGACCCTTACACACTGCTGTGGGGATCCGCTGGGGAAGTCAGCCTGGACTTCCTTGCAAAGACCCAAAAGCAGATTTGGAGTTCCCTGATGAGATGGCTTTAAGTGCTTGAGGCAGGCCACTCTGTCCTTTAAGGGACCAGCTCATCACTTGAAGTGGACCTAATAAGGGGCCCAAAAGTCTGGAACTTCTGGAGCTCTGAGGCCACTGCACGGAGTCTACACTGCCCTTCATCTGTCTCCCTGACAGCAGTCTTTCCAAATGAAGGGTTGGAGCCAGGTAGAGGGGTGCCTACCCAAGCAATGCTCTGAGCTACTCCTCACCCACATCTAGGGCACTAGCAAAGACTATTTATCTCACCCCGAATGTGTGGCTGCAGATCAGCAGTCAGCACAGCCTGAGGCTGAGCGCTCTGCTTGGGAAGCCTCCCTTACTGTTCTGCATGGTGGCAGCTGAGAACAAGAGATCCCCTGGGTGGGGGACTGGATCCACATACTCCATCCTGGCATCTAATCCCACCAATCACCTTATCAGCAGCCTTCCCTCCCCATCCCTGCAAAGGAACCCCCAGGCCTCTGTGGCTGATGAATCACCACCCGTTTGCCACAACTTCTGGGAACTGCTTTCTGAGGCCCTCCCTCCCCGATTACGTCCTCCGTACTACACAGTCCTTAATTACTTTCCCATCGATTTCACTCCCTGGGAGCCAGTTGCAGCTAAGGTGAAACTCAAGGCTGATGGAAAGTCCAGTGTGTTTCACACGCTCCCCATCCCGACTAAGCACTCCAATAGATAAGAAAGTGCTGCCTTCGGGGGTACTTAAGCTAAGTAATGGAGAAGTCTGGACATCTGATCAAAGTCTCAAAGTGCTGACCACAGCCAAACATTTAGAGATGTTGGCCAGGAAATGTAACTGGAACTTTCCAGTTGGGAAGAGGGTTAAGGAGGCTCTAAAAAAGTCTCAGCATGGGGCTGGCATGGTGTGCACACCCGAGGCAGACGCAGGTGTATCTCAGTGACTTCCAGACCACCTCGGTCTACACAGCAAGTTCCAGGTCAGGCAGGGTTACACAGCGAGACCCTGTCTCACAAACCAAGTCTCAAAAGGGCTCACCAGGAGCTAATTCTCCAAGGATGCTGGCTCCATGGTGGGATTATCCTTTGGGGATGGGATCAGCTACTCTCTGCATACCCTCATCTCCCAAGTACTGAGGGAACTAGGCCGAAATCATCCTGAAAAGGCCTGCTCTGGGCCCTCTTTTCCTAGATGGTATGTATGACTTGGAACTGGAGTGGATCCCAGAGATGCATGTGTTGAAGGCTTGGCTCCCAGCAGGTGGCGCTATTGAGGGGCGATTGCTCCAGGAAGGTGCCAGCATGCATCATCAGCAGTTAGCCCAATGAGCTCAGAGCTGAATGGGCTACGAGGAGGAAGTATGACATGGGGTGGTGTCTTGAGAGACATATCTTATCCTTGGACCCTGCCTCTCTGCTTTTACCTCCTGTCCACCCTAAGACAGGAAGGGTTGTCTCGTGCACCTGCCGCCTAGATGTTCAGCATCACCACAGGCCCAGCAGTGGAGCCCATGGAACCCGGAATAAAACCTGTGAAACCAGGAGCCAAAATACACCTTTTCTCACTTATTTTCCTTGGGTAATTTTTTTTTTCATGGCAGTGAAAGTGGACTCACAAAATAAGCTAATAGGTCCATAATATGTCCCCAGTACCCCTCACAACCATCCTCAGAGGCTTGGGATGCCCTAGGTGGGGATCTCATTTTTGCGTGCATGCATGCGTTCACAAATCTCGGGGTGTAGTCATTCACTTAAAATCTCATTCAGCTCCTATCTGAAGCATCCCCAAAGCCTCAACTGTGGTAATTGAATGACTCCCTGTGATCCAACAAGATCTATCGTCCTTGACTAACGGCGTTAAACCCTCTCCCCCAGTATTAACACCCCTTTTTTGGGAACCTCAAGCCAAAAAAAAAAAAAAAAAAACAACCCTGCTCCATAATAAAAACGAAAATTACTTTATTGCATTCAGCCCTCGAGTTATTCTCTTCCATCCCTCAAAAAATTTTATATGCTTTTAACGTATGGAAAGCAGGCGTCAATGGCCCATAATCCCTTAGAATGAGAAATCATATATTTTCTTTCTCATGACAAAAGGGCTTGACTCTGCAAGGAGAGAGGAGAGAGAGAGCTGCTTGCTTTCCTTTAGCCATTCTGGTGAAGGTCACTTCCCTTCAAGGAGGGGGAGCTTGGGAGGGGTGAGGCCTGGAGAGAGGAGGGACCATGATTGTGAGGTTCAGGGGTTTGACCATGAATCTGTCCAAATCTTATTTATAGTCTTTTTTTTTTTAAACCCGTTTTTAAAAAAAAAAAAGACAAAAGCCTGACCAGAGAAATAAATGCCTTGGGAAACTAAGAATCACATTTCTGGCACAGTGAGGGGGCATCCTGATGGTGTCCTGGAGGCAGATGTGAGAAGGGTTTTTCCAGGGTGTGCTGGCTGGTTTGATGTCACCTTGACACAAGCTAGAGTCATCTGAAAGGAGGGAGCCTCAACTGAGGAAAATGCCTCCATAACATCCAGCTGTAGGGCATTTTCCTACTGATTAATGGGAAGGGCCCAGCCCATTGTGGGTGGCGCCATCCCTGGGCTGGTGGTCCTGGGTTCTATAAGAGAGCAGGCTGGGCAAGCCATGAGGACCTAGCCAGTAAGCAGCACCCCTCCATGGCCTCTGCACCAAGAGGCAAGAGCCTCCAGGTCCCAGCTCTGTTTGAACTCTAGTCCTGACTTCCTTCAGTGATGGACTATGATGTGGAAGTGGAAGCCAGATAAGCCATTTCCTCCCCAAGTTGCTCTGGTCATGGTGTTTCATCACAGCAATAGAAACCCTAACTAAGACACAGGGGTTGCTACAAAGACTGGCTTTCATTGGCTGAGCAGAAATCCTCACTTGCTAACCTATCATGTTTAGTTAGGCAATCCAAGAGTTTCTAGCTGGGAAAGGCTGGCTTCAGTGATTGATCCAAGTCTCTGAGAACGTCCTGAGCCTTGACCTGCAGTGGGTGGAGTCTAATGTCTTACAATCAACTTTCCAACTTCACTTGGAAAGTGGGTCCTGAATGACTGCACCCCCTTCACACTTGCCCCCATTGACTTTAGTATTTTCCCATTTCCCAGCTAGGCTGAGGGCCATATTGCTTTGTGCCTTTCCTGGAACTCACACTGTGGCCCAGGCTGGCCTCGAACTCACAGAGATCCGCCTGCCCCTGCCTCCCGAGTGCTGGGATTAAAGGTGTGCGCCACCACCGCCCGGCCAGACTGTTTCTTATACAGGGTCTGATTACAGTGAGAGAAAGGACCGGAAACAGTCTAAGACAGCAGGAATATATCCTCAGTTCTGGAGGCTGAGGATCAGAAACCAATATTCAGCTATTGTTCTTTGGCTGGTAGACATACCACTCAAACCTCCTCTTCTACTTTCTTAGGCATTCATCCAAGCTTCTCTGTTGGAAGCACTCCCTTCTTAGAGGGGCGTCAGCTAAGAAGTTAGGAGGGGGATCCATCATCAAGTATGAGTCTGTCCGCATGGCAGCTTATCTGGAAGGACCCTGTTTCTAAGTGTGCATCCTGGGATTTTAAGTGGATGTGAGATTTGGGTCACTGTCTAGCTCAATACAGATGGAGATGGTGATATAGATAAACTACACACCATCGAAGAGACGAAAGGTCTCTGGGTACAATTCTTACGAGGGAAGAAACGTTCAGGCACACCCCCAAGCAGGACTCCTGTTTTGTGTCACTGGCTGAAACGGTGCTGCACACCTACTGTGAACCAGTCATTGGCTTTGGGAAGGGGACAGCCAGGTTTGGTTCATCCGCTGGTATGAGACACATTGTCACCAGTACAGAATTGATTAGCGTACCCTTGTTGGGCATCTTGTTTGCAAAAAATCGCCTCAGTTCCCGCCCCCCCCTCCCCGTACACCTACTCATGACAAGATGACCTAGAAGCCCCTCATAGCATTCCTAACACTAGTAGAACGCAAAATCTTAGGCTACATACAATTACGAAAAGGGCCAAACATCGTCGGACCCTACGGTATTCTACAACCATTCACAGATGCAATAAAACTGTTCATCAAAGAGCCACTCCGACCTCGAGCAACACCAACATCTCTATTTATTATTGCCCCAGGACTATCACTCCCTCTAGCCTTCAGTCTATGAACCCCAATACCAATACCTCACCCCTTAGTAAATCTAAACGTAGGAGTCCTGTTCATCTTAGCCACATCCGGCCTATCCGTATACTCCATCCTATGATCAGGATGAGCCTCCAACTCAAAAGATTCCATATTTGGAGCCCTACGAGCAGTCGCCCAAACAATTTCTTATGAAGTCACCATAGCAATCATTTTACTATCCGTACTAATAAACAGATCATTCTCCCTTCAATCATTAATATTCACCCACAAAGCTCTATGATTAACTATCCCAACCTGACCTCTAGGAATAACATGATATATTTCAACTTTAGCAGAAACAAACCGAGCCCCATTTGACCTAACAGAAGGAGAATCAGAGCTAGTATCAGGATTCAATGTAGAATATGCTGCAGGACCCTTTGGCCTATTCTTCATAGCCGAATACACCAATCTCATCTTAATAAATGCTCTATCAACAATTGTATTTTTAGGCCCATTCAACGACCCAAACCACCCAGAAATATTCACAATAAACTTTACAATGAAAACATCAGCACTTACCACTTTATTTCTATGAGTACGAGCATCATATCCACGATTCCGTTATGATCAACTAATACACCTACTATGAAAAAACTTCCTCCCACTAACATTAGCCCTATGCATATGACATGTCTCAGCCCCAATCTTCATAGCAAGCATTCCACCCCACAGGAGGTGGGCTCTGTCTTCAGCATATACCCTTCCCAAGCATGGGCATCATGAAATGGGGCGTGGGGTAGTGACGGACAAGCCATCCACGCAACAATAAGGATGAAAATGTTTCAAAGCCAAAGAGGCCAGCACAAGTGCCCACTCCGTGTGATTCCATTTATATGAACTGCTAGGTGAGTCCACACAGACGATAAGGAGGAAGTACTGGGGAGTCAGGGTCAAGGGAGAAAGCACTAAAGGTAGTTGTAGTGGGGGCTGGGGCTGGGGCTCAGTGGGTAGGGTGTTTGCATGAAGCCCTCTGTTCAATACCCAGCGGGGCATACATTGAGCATGGTGGCCATGCCTTTAATCTTGGCACTGGGGAAGTGAAAACAGCCTTGGAAGTTGAAGCTTCTAGCTATAAAGCAAATTCAGGGCTAGCCTGGACTACCCGAGTCTCTGTCTCAAAAAAAAAAAAAAAATTAATCTGCCATTGTAGATGCAGTACAAGGGATAATTAATAACCCTTCAAATGTCCACCGGAAGTGAACCAAACGGGCGCTGTATGAATTACATCTTGACAGGGCAGTTAAGAAAAGTCAAGACTGTTTTAGTCAGAGCTTGCTTTGTGACTTGCCTTTGCCTAAAAGAGGGCAAGGAAGTGGTTCTGCCAATCCTAAAGCCTCTAGAACCTTCTATACCTGACATTTCTCAGCATCTAGCCTGGTGAAAGAAGGCATGGGCAGATTACCCTGCTTTGGGCGTCTGTCAACACAGGCAACTTTAGGACAACTAGCTCCCTGTTCTACTCTCCCTCCCTGATGCCTGTGCGCGCGCGCGCGCACGCGCGCACGCACACACACACACACACACACACACACACACACACACACACAGAGGTTTCTCTTTCTGTGCATTTATCTCTCAGGGGCATTTCACAGAGAGGGAATCATTCAATACATCATCACATGAATTTTGTGACCATTTCCCTTTCTCCTGGCGTCATGTTTTCAGAGTTCCTCCACACTGCAGTGGAGCATCACAACCCTTCTTGAATGTTGTCAGCTATTTACTTCCGGGTTCTATTCAGGCTGCTTGTCTCACTCCCTGTGGCTTCTCCACTTCCCACAGCTGAGCTCTCTCCATAAAACACTCCCGGATTGAATGGTCGTTTTGAGTCTTTTTGAGTGACTCAAGATATCGTCAACTTCAGAGGATCGAGAATCACCTGGGGCCAAAAACCTCTGGGCGTGTCCACAACGAGACATCTAGATCAGGTTCACTGGAGGGAAGATGGCCACTGAATGTGGTCAGAACTATCCCATGGGCTGGCATCCCAGACTACAGAAAGTGAGCTGAACACCAACATTAATCTCTCTTCTTTTTGGGGGGAGTGGGGTTCGAGACAGGGTTTTTTCTCCCTGTAGTTTTGGTGCCTGTCCTGGATCTCGCTCTGTAGACCAGGCTGGCCTTGAACTCACAGAGATCCGCCTGCCTCTGCCTCCCGAGTGCTGGGATTAAAGGCGTGCGCCACCGCCACCCGACTGTCTCTCTGTTAACTGTGGACGCCCCGTGGCCAGCTGTCTCACACTCCCGCCACCGTGCCTTCCCCGCCACGATGGACCCTCAACACACTCCTCCTTCCTTAAAGTGGCTTTCGTCAGGTGTTGGGTCACAGCAACGAGAAAAATGACAAATAGAGGCATGGAGTCACAAGTTGACCTGAGCCAGGGAGACTCAGAACACCATAGTCACATGACCATTCAGGCCAAAGACCGGTCCACATCAGCCACCCCTCCCCCCAAGCTATTGTGACAATTGCCCCCAAAGGAACTGTGACTCCAGTCCTGTGCACGAGGGGTCCAGGGTTTAGCAAAACAATTCTTTTTTTCAATCCTCCACCCCCCATCATTGCATAATGTAATAGGCATGTCCCCTTTTGCTTCTAGCAAAAACGGTCAGCTCTGACTAGGGAAGGCAAGAGAGAGTTCCTTACCTGGAACCGTGGCCCGCCAGGCGAACTCTTCTCCCAGACTCCAACTTCCGTCTGAGGGAGCCTGGAGCAGAATCAAAGGGGGACGGAGGCCACGCCCCTGCGCGCCCCAACTCCCTTTAATCCTCAGGTTCTGAGCCGCAATGCCTTACAAGGGCATTTAAACCAGTTTCCCCATAAACAAAGTCTTTGGTCGAAAGTAAAACAACAACACAGCAAAAAGCAAAGCAAAACAAAACAAAATGCCCTTCATTTCTGAAGCTCGCCGTCGGCAATGGTGGACGCAGGCTGCAATCTGGTTCCCTCTCGGCGGGCGGTCTGTTCCCGTGAGATTGCAAAAGTGATTACCAGCATCGCTTTATTCGGCCTGACACAAATCACCTGGACGAGTCTTTGGCTACAGGGTGTAATCACATCAGAGCTAGACTTGGAGCTGGCGTTCGTTCCAGACTCCTTCCAGACGGCCCAGAAAACTTTTGGAAGTCGGAGTCTGCTTGCCAAGGAGTGTTTTGCTCGGCAAAGGGCGCGTGCGTTGGGGAGAGTAATAATTTTCAGACCCCGGGAGATCCATTTAAAGCCCGGACACATCGCCCTGCGGGGGCTTGCGCGCAGGATTTGTAACCGATGAGCCTAGCACGTGCCTTCTAAGGAAGTCTCAGGAGCAAGGCAAAAAGGACACGTGCAAGCTGTGTGTGGGCCAGGAGCTGATAATTCACCCTAATGGCGTCAGCCCCAGCTGCGGAAGACCTTTTGAAGGAGAAGAGAAAAGGTTTGGAGGTGGAGTGGGTTCGCCTCCCGGTCCAGGGTCCGTGCTAGTGTCCTTCAGCCTGCTCCCACAGCATCTTCTGGGTTGGAGGGTGGAGTATATGTGGTCCAGCTGAGGACATTGGCCTTATGTAAGAATGCCCCTAAAGGGCTCCTCTTTAATTGTAGGATGGATGAGAAGAATTTCCTTTTTTTTTGAGGCTTTCCTCAAACTCATTATGTAGCAAGGTTGACCTTGAACTCCTGACCCTCCTTGCTCTGCATCTCAAGGCTGGGCTGACAGGTGTGCATCACTTCACCAGGGAAAATTACCTACTCCTGTGTTTTGTTGGAACATGATACCTGCTTGCTGTAAAACTCAGACAATTCAGAGGTACCTAAAGCAGAATGTATCTTTACCATGTGTTGGCAGTGTCCTCAGAGACTTGAAGAGGGTGGTGACACTGGATCTCTGGTCCTCTGCAAGAGCAGCAAGTGTTCTTATCCACTGAGCCACCTCTCTCCATCAGCCTTACTTAAAAAAAAAAAAAAAAAAATCTTTGGGGGCTGGAGAGATGGCTCAGAGGTTAGGAGCACTGGCTTCTCTTCCAGAGGTCCTGAGTTCAATTCCCAGCACCCACATGGTGACTCACACCATCTGTAATAATAAGATCTGGTGTCCTCTTCTGGCAGGCAGGATACATGCAGGCAGGACACTGTATACATAATAAATAAATCTTAAAAATAATAATAAAAAATAAAAAAGTCTCTCTTATCACCAGCATTTTCTCACAGGCAGTAGAGGGAGAGGAACGAGAGCCAGGACGATGTCCGTCTGTCACTCAGCTTCCACACTTGCTGACACCTGTGTGCTTGTGATCTGCTGTGCTTCACTTTTTAGAAATTGCATATTTCAGACACTTTGGTATTAAGTGGTAGAGAGAACTGTCTCCTGAGTTCTCTCATAGCTTCCCAACAAATATCAGTGTTTTTGTCCTGAGCCGTTCCAAGCCCGGCGACTCAAACTCATCAAGGACCTCAGTAAAACAAATGTTAGTCCATCTTTTTCCACCTCACTCTTAAGTCTTTACCTATCACCCATCTATCTATCTATCTATCTATCTATCTATCTATCTATCTATCATCTATCTATCTATTTATCTATCTACCTATCCACCTATTTATCATCTCTATCCATCTATCTATATAATCTACCTACCTACCTGTCAATCTACCATCTATCTGTGCATCTGTCTATATTATCTATCTATCTGTCTACCTGTCTATCATCTATCCATCTATCTGTCTATATAAAATTTATCATCTATAACCTTTCTATATAAAAATCTATCATCTATCTCTCTCTATATATATAAAATCATGTATCTATCTATCCACCTACCATCTATTCATCTATCTTTATAATCTACCTACCTACCTACAAATCTAACATCTATCCATCCATCTATATTATATATCTGTCTGTCTATCATCTATCAATACATCTATATATAATCTATCTATCTACCTATCATCTATCCATCTACCTACATATTCTATCTACCTACCCATCAATCTGTCATCTATCCATCTATCTATATAATCTTCCTATCTATCTGTCAATCTACTATCTATCCATCCATCTATCTATATTATCTATCTGGCTATCATCTATCTGGCTATCATCTATCTATCTATCTATCCATCTATCATCTGTCTGTCTGTCTATCCATCATCCACCTGTCTACCTATCTATGTGCCTACCTTTCAATCGTCTCTCTGTCCTGGGGATGGAACCTGGGGCCTCGCTAACAGTAACCAAGCACCGTCCTGTGGAGTGTCATGCCCAGCCCCAAAGAATCTTCTTAGCCACACCTGCCTCTGCCGGCCAGTTTGGCTCGTCTCCAGAACACAGCATTTCCCATTCGAGCTCTCCTAACCCTGTGTCTGCAGAAATGTATAAGGGCTTGAGAGGGGTTGTGTTAACAGCGGCCGCCTCTGAACCAAGGGAAGCCCCACATCACCTCTATTGATCTGCTTTCTGTTTGGAGTGCTGTTATCCGCTTTGATGAGGGTGGCAGAACACCGCTTTCTAAGATTCCTCAGTACTCCAGGCCAGAGCACACAGACCTTCCACCTCGCCGATCCGACAACCAGACAACATCCTAGAACTGTCTATCTCAATGTCCTCTTAAAATCTTATCTATTCCCAGCACCTGTGGCTAGCATGGAAGTCAGGGGAAGGAACAGGAGGAAGGAAAAGGGATTTGCCAGTTTCTTAAAGACAGGATGTCAAGCCCACAAAGATATTAATGAATGTCAAAATACATGGCCAGCTATGGCCAGCTGCTGCTGAACTTTCTTTCCAAACCCACAGCACTCTCTTCTTGCAAAGAAGGACCAGGATGGGTAAACACAGATGTTTAACCCCCTCCTACCCCAGATGCAGCTAACGGCATTTTCAAACAGATGTGTGGATTTGCACAGGGCACACATCTGGAAAAAGCCACACCTTCCTCTCTCTCCCTTTGTCCTGGCCCTGAATCCATACTCTCCGATTGGAGGTGAAGAAAGCATTAGTGTTTGAGGAATGAGTCCACGAGGCTGACATTGGACCCAGACTGATCCAAAGATTTGATTCTAAATGCTTTGAGTGGGCAGAAGAGAAACTGGCTCTGCTATTTGAGGGGCTGAAAAGCTATCATGTCTCTTGACAGTAAGAGAAAGTCTGAGCTAACAGACTGGTTCTGATACAGAACCAAGACCTTGGATGAGCACCTGGACCTAGCTATACCCGAAGCTTCAAGACCTGATATGTGGGCCAGAGAGATGGCCCAGCAGCGAAAAGTGCTTGAAGCCTAGCCTGATGGCCCGAGTTCAATCTCCGGGACCCAGATGGTGAGACGAGAGCAGTGACTTTTACATGTTTTCCTCTGATCTCTACATGCACCCCTAGCCCTACGCCCCCTCCCTCCAGAATAAATGTAAGAAAAAAGAACTCGTGTATACGTGTGTTTAAGCGTGTGTGTGTGTGTGTGTGTGTGTGTGTGCGCGCGCGCGCGCGCCATGGCGCATGTGTGGAGGTCAGAGAACAATTTACCCAAGTCTGTTCTCTCATCATGTAGGTCCCAGGGATTGAACTCAGGTCGTCAGGCTTGGTGGCAAGCACCTTTACCCCCTGAGCTGTTTCCCCAGCCACAAGAGACATTAATGCCACTGAAAGACAGCATGGATTGTGCTCTGAGGAGAGTTCAGGCTTCATCTTGGTTTATTCCCTCTCCTCTCTTGTGGCTCTTCAAAACCCAGGAAGTGATCCTTGCTCCTGGCACCCGCTGGGCAGATCCTGTCTGTGCCTCCTATCTCCCTAAGAGGATGAAGAAGAAGTTTGGCCTTCTGGTTGGGAGTCAAATCACAAGCCCACATTTGCCTTCAAGAAGGATGCCAGAGTATTTTGAAACACACGTATGCGCGCGCATGTGCGTGCGCATGCGCTCGCGCGCTCGCGCGCGCGCGCGCGCGCGCGTGCACACACACGCACACGTAGAACTGTGTCTGTTTGTGTGACCCATGAATCACAGGGGCAGCAACTTTGCAATAATCAAGACGCATTACGATTTTTGTGAAATACAGAAGTGGACAGCACTGGGTGAGAAGTGGCTGAGGGTAGGCCTCAAAGGCAGACAAGGGTTTCCATGGCAACGGTACCAGGATAACGATATAGCCTAAAGGCTGCCATCATCTATTGGAGATCGGCTCATTTAGGGCAGCCCACCTCCCTGTCTGAAATCCCCTTTGGCTGCCTTGCTCCTGCATGGGACATCTCCAAACACCTCTTTAGATCAGCCTTCATAAACATCACTAGTGGCTTCCCAGGGTTAGACATGTTGGGTTGACATTCCTGCTTAGGCCCCTGTGAAAAGTGGCTGGCACTTTCTGCAGCTCCTGTCTCGTGGCCTTGTGTATCATCAGCATTAGCAAAATGAGCATGTGGCCCTCACAGCAGAGCCACAAACCTTCATATTGGTTGTATGAGTATCTGTGGGGCTCAAAGTGAATGCATGGAGGTCCCAGCTCACATGTACACTTGGCTACTGCATAGGCTAATGGAACCACGGCAATCTTGACCCTGAGTTGCCATAACAACCCAGAAAGATGAGTTCTAATGGAGACTTTGTCTTCTTAGAGTTACATCAACTTCCTGAGTCAGATTGGCTAGATGTCTTCAGTTGCTCTGCAAACATCTGTGTCCCAGGTTCCTCTCTGTTCCTAGGCCAGGCACATGGGCTTCATGTGCCACTCTTGAGAGTTGACCTCAAAGAAGAGGCCCATGTCAGCCTGGGAATAGACCTTTTACCACTACTGTCCAGAGAGAGGATTCTGGGGCCAGACACCTGGAGGATGGTGCAATGTCTACCCCTTCTCCTAAGGTCCCAATGACAAACTGAGGCATGATTCTACCGAATTTCACTCGGCAACCAATGAGTTGCTGAATTCCTAACAAGAGTGTGGGTGAGGGGTTACTTACAGAGGTGTGGGTGCTCTTCCCACGACAAGTCACACCTGGAAAGCCTTACCTAGCAGGGATGAAGATTTTTTTTCCCTCCAGCTGCACAGATAAAGCTCTCCCCTATCTCCCAACCCCACACATCTAGTCTTCCCTGGGCTAGCCCCTTCCCAAGACAACATTGCATACAACATATGGTTGGGGGTTGCTGGGTACTCAAGTGAGGGTCTCATATTCCTCTCTCACCCTGCAAAGGGGTCATGAACAGTCAACAAGCCCAGCTGGGATGATCCTTCTACAAGGAAGGGAGCGCAGCTGAACTCCTGAAGATAGTAGTTGCTTGATTCGGAGGACATTCCCTGACAACATTGAAACCACAAGAGGAGCCCACAGGAACACCCTTGCTTTTCTGTAATCTCCTCTCTCAAAAGCTCTATCCCCAAAGTGACTCTATGGCAGGGTGTTTGAAGGGACGCGCCAGCTACAGCAGCCTCCTTCACAGGGAGGATCACAGGTAGCTTATATAGTTGAAGGAAAACAGAGTGAGACCCTCTGACATGAGGGTCCAGGCAAGTGCACATCTTGCTCAGGTAGAGGGCACCATGAAAAAACAAACAAACAAAAACAAACAAACAAACAAAAAACAAAAAAACCCCACCTCTGATCTCTCCCACTTTTAGTGACCTCTTTTTTTTTATCAGCTTATCCATGCAAGGAATGCTCCCAGATCCTTTATGACACAGAACATGGTCATACCTGCCCATCACACAAATTCCACAATGAGCTTTGGTTTTTTTAAAATGCATAAAAGCCCTCTTCATAGGCCCCCCCTACCAAAGCCAGAGGCGTTTTGCCAACATTAATTGGCTATAGGGGCAACTGTGGTTAGCTCTTAGAAAAATCCCTGTACCTGATGCTCAATGAATCATATTCAGAACTAAAGAAAAAGAAATTCAGTCTGTGACTATGTAGGAAAGCAAAACAAAGTCTCTCTCTCTCTCTCTCTCTAATTCAATGGAAAAGCTTTTCAAGATTGATTAGCGTCAAGAGTTCACAGTTTGCTTCCAGGGTGCCTTGAATGGAGCTTGCTATTTTTCCTCCCCCTGGGGAGGGAGGGAGGGAGGACAGGAGAGAGCAATAGAGCGCAGAGTGTGATCCTTTGCTGATGCAAAACATTAGGAAGGAGTTGATTTCCTTAGAGGCGCTGGGTGAGCTTAAATGCAGGTGCTCAGATCCACTCTGACTTTGTCTGAGTGCCCTGGTCTCTCATGTACCTTCAGAGTCATGTCTCAATTCATCTTTCTTCCCAGGAAGAGACCTTGCTGTCTCACAGTATCCAGACAGGAGCCAACCTGTGCCTCCCTGGCCCACTGTTGGGGTCTCACATCCAGCCTCAACAGAACAATGAAGGACGGGGTGGGGGGAGGCAGTGGTTATTCACCAGAGGAGTTAGCAATGGGACAAGCAATTTTAATCTCCCCTGAGCAGATTCAGAGAGCCATGTGTGACCTGCGAAAGTGTTTTATTTCCACCAAATTAAAAAAATCTCAATGGTATGTGAAGCCAGGCATCATTACCAATTACCAGTGGAAAGAAATGGGTTATGAATGACTTTGACCACTGTCACTCTGTGGTGGTTTGAATGGATATGACCCCCCCATAGATCCATGTGATTGAATGCTTGGCCAATAGGGAGTGGCACTATTAGGAGGCGTGGCCTTGCTGGAGTAGGTGTGGCCTTGTTGGAGGAAGTGTGCCATCATGGAGGTGGGTGGAGGTCTCATTTGCTCAAGCTATGCCCAATGTGGGACACATTTGCTTCTGCTGCCTGTGGATCAAGATGTAGAACTCTCGGGCTGGAGAGATGGTTCTGTGGTTAAGAGCACTCCTGAGTTCAACTCCCAGCAACCACATGGTGGCTCACAGCCATCTGTAATGGGATCTGATGCCCTCTTCTGGTGTGCAGTCATACATGCAAATAGAGCACTCATACAAAAAAAAAAAAAAGATGTAGAACTCTTAGTTCCTTCTCCAGCACCATGTCTGCCTGCATGCCATCATGATGATAATGGACAAAATCTCTAAAACTGTAACCCAGCCCCAATTAAATGTTTTTCCTTTATAAGAGTTGCCGTGGTCATGCTGTTTCTTTACGGCATTAGAAACCCTAACTAAGATACACTCAATAGCCTGAGCTAGCCAGGCTTTATTCTCAAGTGTGTAGTTCAATTGATCTGCAGTATACTCCCAGAGCTAAGAACTGTCACAATCTTAGAACAGTTTCATTACACAAAAAGAAACAGACTCACCTGTCACTTCTGTCATCCCTGCTGTCACTCACATTAGGCAATAATTACTTCTTGTCCTGGCTAGCTTTATCTGTCAACTTGACATGGCGTAGAGTCATCTGAGAATGGAGTCTCCATCGAAGAATTGCCCAGGTCAGATTGGTCTGTGCGCATGCATGTCTGTAGGCAATGGTCTTGATTGATGCAGGAGGGCCCAGCCCACTGTGGGCAGCACCATTCCCTGGGCAGGTGGTCCTGGGCTATTAAAGAAAGCCACCTAAGCACAAGCTGGCCTGTGAGCCAGCAAGCAGTGTGTCCTTCATGGTTCCTGCTTTATTTCCTTGGTTGTGTGTGAGTGCCTTGGTCAGTAAGCAGGCTTGCATTCAAGATCCTGCCTTGAGTTTCTGCCCTGACTTCCCTCAGTGATGCACTGTGACCTGAATGTGTAAGCCGAAATAACTCTTTCCTTCCATGAGTTGCTTTTGTTTTATCAGAGTGTTTTATCATGGCAAACAGAAAGGAGGCTAGAACACTCCTCTTTTTGTTCTCCTGGATGGACCCTATAAAGAGCCCTACAATATGTGGTTCTCCTGAGCTTTCTTTCATCCTTCATAATGTCTAAGATCTATTCACATTATAGCACATATTAGCATATAGTTCTTTTTTGTGGCTGAATAATATTCCATCTTGGGACAAGACCACAACTTGCTTATTCATCCATAGACATTCAGGCTATGTCCACTTTAGTGTTATTATGGTGAGCCCAGAAAAGTTGCATGTAAGTTAAAAAACGCTTTACACTTACTTATTTTGTATGTGGAGGGGTCATGCCACAACATGTATGTGGATGCTTGAGGATGTCCTGCAGGAGTTGGTTCTCTCCTTCAGCCATGTGGGTCCCAGATTGTCAGGCTTGGTGGCAAGATAAAAGTGACAGTGTTACCTTTATCTTCTCCACCCTCATGGATTTTTTTCCCTCTCGAATGTTGAGATTAAAGTGTGCACCACGCCCTGTTACATGAGAGTTTTTGTGTGTGAGCTCCTGTTCTTTAGAGTGACTATATATAGCTGTGGAAGTTGTGCTGAGGTGCAAGCTAGCAAGTCTGTCAGCAATGGCGATAACCAAAAACACCGAGCGAGGCAAATTCCTACCATCTGCGAAGCAGCCATGGTGACCAGCTCTCCTCTATTTCTCCATCCCTTCTAAGACTCTGGTGACATGTGACCCATCTCTAGCCAGGTTGGATCATGAGGCAGGGATCCCTCAGAGTATGTCAGCTGTGGCTTCAGCTGCCATCATCTGTGATGTCTAAAAGAGCGTGCTCTCCCTGGCTCCCCACTTTCCTGTTTCTCACTCAGTTCCCCCTGTCTCTGTCTTACCCCAGATGTAGCCTATGGTCCAAGCACTTCCATAGCACCAGGGGACTGACCAGAAAGGTAGAGTCTCTAAACATCAGATGCTTCACCTGACTTCCATTAGAGTCACAGGTGACAGCTGTGTTTGGATGGATCTAGAAGAGACAATGTGTCTGGGTTTTCGATCCTTGCCTGTGTGTCTCCAGGCGGGAATGGAGACAGCGATGTGTCAAGAATGGGGAACGGAGAGTTCACACGAAAACTCACCTGTGGACTCGGTGTGGTGCACACCTTTTAATCTCAACACTCAGGAGGGAAAAAACCCTGGAGGGTGGGCAAGGTCCTACTCACCATCCCTTCCTCGTGGGGCCTCTGTGTGAGGAGCCTCTGCTCTGTGCTGCTACAGAGTCCCGGTATTCTGAACCTCAGAAGTCATGAGCCCCAATGAATCCCTTCCAATCGCTTTTGTCAAGCATTTTGATGCATTAACGAGAGACATAACTGATATAGGTAGGATGTCTGCTCAGGGCATGTGTGTGCACACGTGGTAGCTGTAGACAGGGGCAACCATCCCTGCTGGAGTCTCGGGGAGAAGGGAACTAGGTTTGCAAAACCCTCTTGCTGAAAAGTCCCTCTGTGTACTCTACCTGACTGAATATTACCCTTCCTCTAATTCAGGTCCACGCAGAGCCTCAGCCTGCGACCCTGTTTGGAATTCGGAGTGTTGTAAGTACAACTAGTGAACACGATTAATCCCAAACCCACTGAATCTCCCATCTCTTGTTGTTCAGCCTGCTTACAGGGCATCTTTGCCGGCAGTAGGAGATCCGTATTTGTCAACTGACATCACCCCTCTGTGTCTTGGCTTTACTATGTGTGTGTGCACCCCGTGTGTCCCCACACTTTCACCACTGGTGCAGTGGCCCCTTCTCTCTGTGGCTGAAGGGAACCTCAGCTAGTCCCAGCCCTCTGCGGGGTCCCCACACACCACAGTTTCCGGCGCCTCCTAGGACATTTAAAGGATAGCAGACCTGATAGGAGAAAGGGAAAGCTTGACCCTCAGCCTAACCTGGACTTAAAAAAAAAAAAATCAATGAAATTTCACAGTCTGCTTATTTCCTCCTACTTAGTGACTTTTTTTTTTTTGTACAGGGGAAGAAAAAGGCTTTTGGATAAAACATTTTGGCTGGTAGAAAATAAATTGGAAAAAAAGAAATGCCGTCCTGTATCTCATTCTCTGAAATGTAATCTAAGGTTCTACCCAACCGCAAAGTGGTGCTGAGGCCTCTGTCTCTGTCTTCTTCGAGTCTCTCTTGACACAAGTTTGTCCAGGGAGCCTATCCACCTGTGAGTAGAATTCAGCTGTCAGAGCCCCGAGTTCCCCAGGTTCACTTAAGTTTTTGCTGTCTAGAAGTTAACGAATAAAACCTCTGGCAGCAAACTTTTTGGAAGCTCCATGCAGCATCCTCCAACTCAACCTAAGAGGGCTGTAGCTAAATGACCAGGCACTGTGCAACCTGGAGGAAATGTGCCCGCTTTACAAGCCAACATGCTGATGGCATCTGGCCTCTGTTCTCTTACGACACAGTCTTCCACGGTTGTGCAGGGAGGGGTAAATGGATCGTGCACGTGACCCAGCTCTGTGTGCGGTGTACACAGGAAACTCATCTCTGCGGCCCCATTGCGTTTAGTTTTTTTTCTGCTGTGTCCTGGTCCATGTCACGTTCACACCTGTCTGTATCAGTCTTCACGCCCAGACGTCCCTCTGCATTTCATCTCCTGTGGCTCCTATCGCAGATGCCCCGAGAGGCTCAGGTCAAGCTGTGTTCTTCTAAGTGGCTTTCATTGACCTCCTTGATCAGCTCTCGGCCTCATCAAAACTTCTCTGAGCACCATCTACCTCTTTTTCCTTAATATTTTTTTTGGAATTTTCATACATATATACAAAATCCATCTTGATCACATTCACCCCTCTTCACACTCACTCCCCACTTCAACTCTTCCTATGATCACTCATATCAAATCCTTTCTAACTTCATGCCTTCTTTTTGTATTTATTTATTTATTTATTTATTATGGAGTCCAATTAGTGCTGCCGATATATTCACGGGCGTAGGGTCATCCACTGGGACCTACCAGTGACCATACTCCAAAAGAAAAGTGACCCACCCACCCCTAGAAGTAATCAACTACTAACAGTTTCTCAGCGACAGCTGTGGCCCCAGGAATTCCTTTCCGCTCCATGTTGGAGTGTTTAACTGGCTTGATCTCGTGAAGGTGATCACAGCTACGGTGTTCATGTATGCAACACTCACATCATGTCCAGAGGACAGCATCTCACGGCTTCCTCCCTGCCCTCTGTTCTTACATTCTTTCTGCTTGCTCTTCCTCCGTGTTCCCCGAGCCTGTAAATGTCTATGGCTGAGCAGTCTCCTCTTCTCAGTCCTGTCTCTCTGCATTAACTACTACCCACTGCAATAATTTCCTCCCTTTGGGAGCAGCACAAATCTAAGGGTACAAACATCAACTATTTAGAAGGCAATTTGACAATATGAACACTTACAAAAATCATTATCCGTAGGTCCTCCCTAGGACCTATGACTTCCCTAGTCATGGAGTTTTGACCATCTTGATGGTGCCAGGCAGGAATTACCTCCTGTGGAATAGGCCTCAATCCAGTCAAGAGAGCAACTGGTTACCCTATCAACAGTCTTACCACTGGTTCACCAGCTGGCTTATCTTGCCGGGCAGGTCAGTATTGTAGCATTCAAAGGCCTTTGCTGACTCTTCTTCCTCAGCAGCCTGCATAGCACCTTCTGAAACTATGAAAGCATGGTATGTTGGTGGGTATTTGTAACTCTTGGATTGGGGGTTGCTGTGGCTGGAGGATTGCTTCAAGTTTGAGGTCAGCCTGGGCTACATATTGAGTTAAGAGTCTAGCCTGGGCCGGGCAGTGGGTGGCGCATGCCTTTAATCCCAGCACTTGGGAGGCAGAGGCAGGTGGATCTCTGTGAGTTCGAGGCCAGCCTGGTCTACAGAGCGAGATCCAGGACAGGCACCAAAACTATACAGAGAAACACTGTCTTGAAAACAAACAAACAAAAACAAACAAACAGAATGCAACTCTATCTCAAAAAGCTTTTTTTGTTGTTTGTTTTTTTAAAACAATGTTTATAGGCTCCTTTAAAATTTTAAATTAAGCTGAGGCTCTTGTTTATAACAATAAGCTCTGAGAATTCAAACACACACACAAAATTATGTACAATGCTGAAGATGAGGACATCCTCACCTCATAAAGTAAATTATTCATTTCTCTTTCTGCAAGGAGAGGGGGTTTTTTCAGACTCTTTTATTTCTTTGGCTTTTCTTCATCTCCTGAATGCTGTGTAGTGGATTTGAATTTCTTTTCCGTTACTCAAATTCCATTTTAACCCAAGATAATATATGTAAAGCTTGCATTCACATGATAATTAAGACCATCCTCTTTGGATACTGATTCCTGGCTCTGTTACATTCCAGCTGTGACCTAAAGGAGGACACTTTGAGAAGAACTCCTCGTCAGAAATAAGGCTCACACTTTTGTGCTGGGTCCATAACTGAACAAGGCTTGACACTTAATATAGAATACAAGCCCACTGGACAGAGTCTCCTATTACTTCTTCTGTAGTGAGTACTGGTGTTAATAAAGATGTGAAGGTCTCCATGTTAACTCGAGAAATATTCTATTCATTTTGATCCTCAGGAGCTTCCACATTTTCTTTTGACACAGAATCTCTCACTGGCCTCTAATTTGCCAAGTGGGCTAGGCTCGCTGGCTATCAAGCTTACGGTTCCATCTGCCTCCATTGTGCCTACGAGCATGTGCCAACATTCCCAGCTTTATAAAATGGTGAGTTCTGGGATGGGGAAGTCAAACTCGGGTCCTCATGCCTGCCTGGCAAGTGATTTCCCAACTGAGTCATTACCCCAGCCCAGCCCATCGCATTTCTAAAAGACCACGAGGTGAGTGGCTAAGTCTGTCTAGGAATAGGAGGTAACACCAGAGTAGCTGTGTGGCCCGCACCTATCCGCAGCTTTCCACCTCTGCCTTTGACGGGCAGCCTCCTAGTCTCATTCATGACCTCACCCTTTACAAGCAAAGGTCCAGCCAGTCAGTGGGTGCTAAGTGGATTGCTGGTCCAGCAGCCTCAAGACAAGGTGCTCCTGTTAGATTCTATCACTAGAACCAGATGAAAAACATCTGCATTATGCCGGGCGGTGGTGGCGCACGCCTTTAATCCCAGCACTCGGGAGGCAGAGCCAGGCAGACCTCTGTGAGTTCGAGGCCAGCCTGGTCTGCAGAGTGAGATCCAGGACAGGCACCAAAACTACACAGAGAAACCCTGTCTCGAAAAACAGAAACAAAAACAAAACCAAAACCCCAAAAGACATCTGCATTTAAAAAAAAAAGATT
This sequence comes from Peromyscus aztecus, assembly GCA_902168405.1. NCBI lineage: Eukaryota > Metazoa > Chordata > Mammalia > Rodentia > Cricetidae > Peromyscus > Peromyscus aztecus. The sequence continues at coordinate 4,712 of CABHPQ010175209.1, read as the reverse complement.
CTTTTGAAAGGTGAGCTGACCCATGGGTCCTTGGGTTAGTGTCCTGTGTTTGCACCCAGTGATGGTCTGACTTTATACCAAGAAACAAGCCGTGCTGAGCTGGTGCTGGGTAGAGAAGTCAGTGACTCCTTGAGGACAGGTATGATGACTGAGGGTCTGGCACCAGAAACTCTCACGCTCTAAGTGAGGTCACATTCGGAGTCTTAAGTTTGCATTAAGAGAGATGGACGAATATGGGCAAAGATTCCCAATGACTGAAATAGCCAACAGGAAGGTTGGTCTCTTTCTATTTGCATGAGTGGTGTGTGGTGCACACGTGTGTGCTTGTTTGTTTGCATGTCTGTGGGTGTGCACGCACGTGTGCACGTGGGAGCTGTAGGACGTGTGCACGTGGGAGCTGTAGGATGATGTCACCAGTCATCCCTCATGACTCTTTCACCTTAGTCATCGAGGCAAGGCCTCTCAATCAAAACCAGAGCTCACTGATATGGTGTGTCTCCATAGCCAGCTTGCTTTAGTGAATCCTGTGTCTCTGCCTTCTGAGGCTAGAACTGCAGGTGGACCACCATGCCCACCCAGCATTTACATGGACTCTGGGGATCTGAACTCTGATCCTCAGGCTGACACAGGAAGTGCTTTAACCACTGAGCCATCTCTCTAGAGAGACTTTAATGACACTTGTCACTCATTGGGTCCCTGGGATACGGGTTGTCCTGGTTACTATTGATGACCTCATCAGGTTCTAGAGTCCCCTTGGGGACAAATCTCCGGGCGAGTCTGTGAGAGAGAGTCTGGCCTGGAGTAGCTGAGGAGGGAAGACCCACCTTGAAAGTGGGCAGCGCCATCCCACGGCCTGGGGTCCCAGACTGAATACAGAGGAGAAAGTGAGCCGAGACCGCATTCCTGTCTCTCTGCTTCCCGACTGGGGGTGACCAGCTGCCTCAAGCTGCCCTGCTGTGACCCTGAGAACAGGCAGGTGACAGTGGGTAGGTGATAGACTTTGTACATCGTCCGAGTGACTCTAGATCTGGCCAGAAAGGAAGCGAGGGGGTGGGGCAAGTGTGTTGTTTCTCCTTTAACAGGTGAATTCTTCAGCAGGCCCGTACCTGTTAGGACCGGAGGACAGGAAGTCGCTGGAACAAGAAAATCCCATGAGACACGGACTTGTGAAGCCATGGCAAGCATTTTAATGACAACTACCACCGCAGGTATAAATAAATAGCTTTGGAAAATCTATTGTGAAGGCTACAAACAGAGGTGTTTGGTCCAACCAAAGTCACTAGGCTTCCAGGACCTTTTCTTAGCTACTGATATTAGTAATAGGAAAAAAAATTAAAACAATGGCCATCCCCTGGGATGTCTATGAGGGCTGCTCTGCTGAGGGTCACAGTGCTGAGTGGTCCTCGCCCTCAGCCGATGGACAGGGAGGGCCAGGCTCTGGACGTCCTAGGAGTTCCTCTGCGACTTCCTGTCTCATGGGTGTGATACTATGCTGTGCTGGTGCACAGTTGTTCAGAGCCACGGTTTGATTAACAATCTAACATAGATTTTTTTTTTTTTATCATTTTGAGTTGATGCTGGTTCACTCTGCCCAAGAAAATCAGACAACTCTACCCCAAAATATCTTTTCTGTTTGTTTAGTACAGTGTTGGCTGTTCCTTGTGGTCGACATGGCCTGTCTGCCTGACTCTGAACACCCTGCACTTATGGATTGGGCTAGCATCTCTCTACATAGAGGCATCCCTATGTCCATACTGATGGAGACACTGAGTCTCTGACCTCATAGGGAGTGGCTGAGTGTCACAGGCTATGCTCTGTTCTCCTGGCCACATTCTATTTCAGACAGCTGTGAACACAGTTCACCCACTGGCCTGCCCCAACTGATGATGATTGTGGGGCTCGCTCTCCCCATGGAAGGAACTGAGCACTTCCTATATTGTTAAAAAACAAACAAACAAACAAAAAACGAACAAAGCTGTAAAGTGTCAACAAAGCAGGAGACAGATAAAAACAGGTTCATGTTACAACATAAAGATTGAACTCGGGGTTGGGGATTTAGCTCAGTGGTAGAGCACTTGCCTAGCAAGCGCAAGGCCCTGGGTTCGGTCCTCAGCTCCGAGAAACAAAAAAAAAAAAAAGATTGAACTCACTAAGAGAAAAAAAAAACCTTATCTAATGAATAGAAATATAATTTATATTTCATTTAGGAAAATATACCACTTGGTCCTCAGAAATAAACATGAAATTAAATCAAATGGAAGCCTTAGGACACAAAAAAGGAGGTGTGGAAGCAAGAAGAAATATGGAATCCAATGTAAAATTTTCAGTCTTCCTAAGGGGTGACCGGTATTCAGATGTACTTCCTGTCTTGGGCACCAGGCTGATAGACACAGGCTGTCCTCAGAAACATGAAGATTGAATTAAAAAAGGAGGCTGCTTCTTAGCAAGCCCTATTTTTTTTTTTTTACATTTTGTTCCTTTATTAGAAATATAAACCAACAGTCACTTGTGTCTTTTTTATTTGTCTTTTTTGTATTTTTTTTTTAACAAATATTTTTGGTAGCTTGTCTGCAGTGTATTTTGATTCATAAAATAACCCTCTCACCTCTGAGCAGAGAAGTCTTGGATCCACTCTGCCTCCCTGCGGAGTCAGATTCAAACTTCTGGAACCCATCCTCAATGGCTAAAAAAACCCCTTTAATATAAAAACACCCCTTCCCCACTTCTAAACTGCTAGCTGGTATTTTGTAGACTCCGGTCGTCCTCACTCAGTCCACCGGGAGCTCCCTCCATCCAGCTACTCTGCTGAGGGAAGGAAGAAAGGAGGACACTGTCCAAGTTGAAGAGGTGGCCAGAACACTACACGTTGTCTTGGAACTTCTCCAGGTAGGTTCTGAGTTCCTTGGACGCGCCCACCTCTAGGTCCTGGCAAACCCACTTTATGTCGTCTTCGGCACCGAGGATGGAGTTCACGGTGGGGCAGCTGTCCTCAGGCGGGATGGCGAAGGTGGCAAACTTCACCTTCTTCATCTTGGAGGTGGGTGAGTTGGCAGGTTCCTGCCTGAGCTCCCTGCCCTGCCGCCCCCCAGAGCCCGGTGGCCTGTGGACCTGGCTCTGCATGTGCTTCTGGGAGCCACCATTGAGAAGCAGGTGGTTGTTCTCTTCGCAGCCTCCCAGTCCTCGGTCTATGATGGTCGTGTGTTCATCCTGGGGTGGGGACACGTCCCCAATGTTCTCCAGGAGCTCCGCCTCATTGCCCAGCCACACCCAGTCATGAGAGTGGGTCATGGATGCCTGGCCTTCTAGAGGCACCTGCTTGTGCCTGTACTTGAAGGCAAAGGTGGCGCAGTTAATGAGAAAGACAAGGATGGCCAGGCAGAAGACCCCCAGGAGGGCGTACATCCCAATCTCCAGGTCACTCAGGCCATGGGTGGTCTGCATCAGACCATTCTCCTCCAGTGTGCTCCCGGCCTTGGGGAGGTCCACATGGGCTGGGAAGTTGGTGAAGTCTATAGGGATGCTGTGTAGCCTGGCCCCATCCAGTCTACCACTCTTCCCCACTTTGTTATCCAGCAGGGACTTGGCAGTGGTGGTGGCACTCATCAGGGCCCCTTCCTCGCGATCCCCAGGAGAGTTGCCATGGTAACGTTCATCCTGGCCTGGGCGTTCCGGGTCCTGAATCTTCTGCCGGCGATCACTGGCGTGGTTCTTTATCCCCTCCTCATCCTGATCTCCGGTCTGGCTGGAGTCAGCATCGTCCCATCCAAACTTGACGCCCACGTGGCCGATGCCCACAGCCAGCACACTCTTGCGTTTGGATTTCTGGCAGGCCTCAGCGATGGACATGTCCACTCGGAGCAGTGGGCCCTGGCCTTCTCCTTCAGCCACCACAGTGGGCCACCAAGGTGAGAGGGGCTGTGGGATGGACACGACAGCCTCATCCAGAGAGGTGGCAGTCAAGGAGAAGTCCTTGTTGTCATAGATGTCCAGGGACGTCACTGAGCCGTCACTGAATTGGAGCCATGTGCTGACTATAGCTTCCTGCAGGGACAGAGACCATGAATACCACTTGGGGGGTGCCTTATCTCCAGGGACCCATTCTAGAACAACACCAAAGAAATAGGAAAGGTGACATGGAGTTCTGATCCGGTGCCCATGTCCTGGGGAAGCAAACACGCTTTCCATCAGAGAGATACCCTAGCACAGCTCCAGCATAGGCCAGGTGCAGAAAACACACACAGTCCTGGACCAGCTTTTTGTTATCTGCCCATCGCTTATTCATGAGCTCCATTAGCCTCATAGGACAATGGGGACTTGTAGAGGTGGGAAACTGAGGCAGGAAATTCTATCAGACCCAAAGGCCTGAAACTGGAAACTACGGGCTTGGAATGTGGTTAAATTGGCAACATGTTTGCCTAGAGTCCAAGAAGTCCTGGGTTTGACTCCTAGTACTGCCTAGACTAGGTGTTTCGGTGCTTGGGAGGGTGTTGGGAGTGGGAATATCAGGAGCTCAAGGTCATCCGGGGGTATATGAGACACTGTCTCACAAAAGAGAGTTTCTCTTATCTCCTGTGACGGGTAATCTTGCTTGTCAACTTGACGACATCCAGAATCAACAGAAGCCCGCTGGGCACTCTTGGGAGGGATTTTCTTCATCAGCTTATTTGAAGCAGGAAGACCCACCTTAAACCTGGGCCACACCTCTAGTGGCA
>CABHPQ010175208.1:0-21959 GCA_902168405.1 Peromyscus aztecus | reverse complement strand
CCATGAGGGGTATTTGGTGGAAAACTTTCTTAACTATGTCACAGATAATTTTTTTTCTAACGAGAACAAAAACTAACTTTGAATGGGGTTTCAAATGCATTCACATAAATAGTGAACGGACTGATTAAAAAAAAAAGTACTATTCTGCTATCTGTGTGCTACTGCACCCAGACAAAGCAGCCTCAAGAACATGCAGTTAACCAGAAGGAAGGCACTGTGGAGACTGTGGTTCACTCTGAGAAACCGAATGGTATAACTCAGCGCACGCAGCGACATCTGTGATGATACCCCGCTAACTCACACTTCCTCTTCTGCCTTCCTTTGGGTTTTGGTAAAGACCTTCTGTCCCCTGGGTAAACAGGAGTCAAACTAGGCCAAATGACCTCCCTGCCCCCCACCTCCAAGGGTCGAAGTCTTGAAGATAGTTAAACAGATTCCGGAAGTACTAGAAAGTGCTTTATTCTCCAGAGAAGAGAGCCCTGGAGAAGCTAAGGATGACCCCATTACATACTTCTGTGTGAGCCCCTCACGTGGTCCTGAACCTGAAATGGCTCCTGGAATCCCCACCCACCCCACCCATGCCACTATGGAACTTTGAAGTAGAGGAGACTAGTTAGAGGAAGGCAGGTGATTGGGTGTTAGTTGAAAGCCATATCCAGTTGGTTGACTCTCTTCTCTCTCTTTCCTTTCTGGTCACCATGAAGTGAGTGAGCAAGGCCTCTGCTACACACTCCCACAACCATGCACTAACGCCTCAGAAACTGCAAGCCTTCCCTGATGATTATCTATCTCCTAGGTATTTCATTCCGCAAGGAAGGTAATCCACTGTTCTCGCCAAACTCCTCAGCTTTTCCGTTGATTCTGTGAATTACTGAGTTGTTCTAGTAAGTTCTTTCACACCTGGTCATCCTGTTCTTGTTACTTATAGTAGGAGTTTGTAGTGTAGGCCATTAACAGCACCTTTGTATAAAAATGTCAACAATTATTTGGTAACATGAAATACTCTATTTATGGGAAGTTGATTAAATGTTAATTTTATTTGACATTATTTGCCTAGGTTGCAGACTAAGATACAAATTGTTTCAAAATGGGAAACACATCTATTGTTTCTTTTCTCCCACATTTTAACTATTCTTAACCCTTATTTCACCTTCAAAAATACAAACACCACTTACAAAGGAGGCTTGCATATCTAAATGACAGCATATTCCTGCTTAAGAGAGTGAACGTTAAACATCATTTTCTAAGCTGAAGACAAAGCTCATCTCTAATCTATCTCATAATCATCGTCGTCGTCATCCACGCTGAGTCTGATGCTGGAAGAGTCTTCCGGTTTTGATTTCTTCTGGGTCTCTTTGCTTTTCTCGTTCAGGCGTAGGTGATGCTCACACTGTCTCACGATCTTCTTGGAAGACATCCAGCTCTCCCCTTGTCGCTCTGCTGGGGCCGCACACTGGCCTCCTTTCACATCCGTGCCCTTGGCCTTCAGGACTTCCCTGGCTCGTAGGAGGCTGCACGTGCAGTTCCAGGGGTTTCCATCCAGGTACAGGTGCCTGAGTCGGGGCAACCCCTCCAGCGCCTTGAGGTCCAACGCAGAGATCTTGTTGTTCCTCAGGTTGAGAACCTGAAGCAGTCTGAGGTCCCTGAGCTCCCTCTCGGCCATGTCCTGGATGGCATTGCCCTTGAGGTCCAGCCTGGCCAGGGTCTTAGGGAGCCTGCAAAGTTAAGAAACAGTATGAGAGAGGGTGCTACTACCATCAACCACCGTTCAGAACCTCCAAGACAACAGACGGCGGCCGCCTCTCTATACAGCTCCATCTCTTCTCAAGGCAGAAAACGAGTTGTATGATTTGATGTATGAAATTATAAAACAATTTGTTTTTAAACTTTAAAACGTTCTTCTCCAAAAGATATACTAAAAGCTGTTGAGGAAATCATCAGTTGGTTCCATTTCAGAAACCATGTAATGAAATGTAACAAGTTTAAATAATGTCATGACTCCAGCCAGGAACTAATATGGAAAATGAGTAAAGACTTATTTGCAAGTGTTTGTAGCATGTTGAATTATAACAGCAAGAAGCAATAAAATCCTAATGTCTAATATTTTAGAAATTATAAAATAATGAGCTATTATGTGATTATAAAATATTATCAAAAATTTAAAATACTAATTGTTTTTTAAATTAGTAAAAATTTAAAATTTTTTTAATTTAAAAAAACTTCTATGGCTCAAAAATCTAGATGCTATTAAAAACTGATAAATCAATAAACTTAAAAAATTTTGTGTTGCAAAAGCTGTGTTCAAAGTCAAAAGACAAAAGAAGGGGACGCCTCTGCAGCTCCGTCACACACGGTAATCTCCCTGATGCAGGAGGCATCTTAAAGCGGAGACAAGACAATTGGAAAACAACAAGGAAAGTGGATAGGAAAGAGTAAGTAGAAGGTCGCTGCTCAAATCGTCTTCTACACACTGTAAGTGTTAATGTCTCTTCGGGGGAAAATCACATTTTGATGTTTTGTACTGGGCACAGCTATCACACTACACAATAAAAGTTCCTTTCCAGCTCAGAAAAAAAAAAAAAATCCGTACATATTAAAGATAACTCTTCCTTTCCTGGTGGGTGCCATGGAAGCCAGAAACTGTTTTATTAATTCCAAGAAACTTGATAAAAAAATAGTGGTCAGGACGAGAAGGCCTTTTTTTAAATGAAGTATTGAAAGGTTTTTAAAATTTTTAAATAGAGATAATAAACAACATGCTATGTCTTAAAAGTAAATGGGGGAGAGCAGCGAGATGACTTAGGTGGTGGAGGTGCCCGCTGCCAAGCCTGACAACTTGAATTCGATGCCCAGGACTCACACTACAGAAGGAGAGAATCAGCTCTGGCTAGCTGTCCTCTACCCAAAACACATGAGCCTTGATTTGTGCTCCACACAAACACATGCACACAGATGTAAATTTATGACTAGATTATGAGTAGTTATGGGGATAGCTGAGTAGTTAAGGGGATGGCTGAGCAGTCAAGGGGACGGGTGAGTAGTTAAGGAAACAGTTAAAGTGAATTGTGTATGGAGGGAAGAATATTTGGAAAGGGAAACTGAAGTGTGAGTGGTGAGGAGATGGGAAGAGAAAGAAGAAAATAGAAGGAGGGGAAGGAAGAGTTAAAGAGAGGGAAAAGGTTGGGGAGGAAGAAAGGAAGGGAGAGGAGGGGCCATAAGAAGAGGAGAAGAAAAAGAAGAAGGCAGATGCACAGCCGAAAACAGAAAGGAAGACCAAGGTTGGTGGATTCACCCTCTTATACAGACTCGGATACACAGAGCCTGCTTAAGCCCGTGGGTCATAGCACTGAGAAGAATATGAGGCTTCCTAATAAGTAGTTACAGATTTTAATTTTTTTCCCACATGAGTGCTACATTGATGCTTTTCAAACTAAAAATATCTTACCAAATATTCCCCATCCATGTTTTCTGGTGTCCTGGCCAGTGGCTGCCCATGCCCAGTCAGCCAGTTATGCACACAGTAGATGTAGAAATCAAGACACACTTTTCACAGTGTATTCATACTGTGTTTGTCAGTTTCGATAGCCTGTGTGTACTGTTCCACCAGCAAAACTAATTCCCTATACATTCGGTTTTCATGCTGGGGATTCTCGACCACTGTTGGAACTTCTGTCCCAAAGCCCTAGTTGTATTTTCTGACTGATGACTCAGGTGGACAGCTGATGTGTTCCAGTGCCTGCAGGATGTTTCTAGAATCTGCAGTAAACAACAGCATTCACTCACCTCAGAGGTATGGACAATAGCAGATTCTGCTCCAGGGCCAGGTTGGACAGCTGAGAACACCTCTGAAGGGCTCCAGCCTCGAACAAGCTGACGACATTGTTGTCCAGAAACAGGTGTTTCAGGTCTCGGAGGTCCTGGAATTCTGGTGCCGTCACTTTCTGAATGAAGTTACTGCTACAATCAAGCTTCTGTAACCTCGCCGGGAGCCTGGGCGGCAACATTTGAAGCCGGTTTTGGGAGACCTCAAGAGTAGTTAAATTGGTAAGTAGCTGTGCCCCATCAATGGAAGACAGGAAGTTCTCTGACAGGTAAAGATGGGACAGGTTCTCCAAGTGTCTCACATCTCGAAACCTAATGGCTTTGAGCTGGTTTCTCTCCATCTTTAAAGATAGCAAGGATTTGGGTAGATTTATAGGAATCTTCGTCAGAAAGTTACCACTGAAACTGAGGAACTGCAAATTCTGCAGAGAAGTAAAGACGTTCCCTGGTATAAGATGGAGTTTATTGTTCTCCATGCTCATGTACTTGAGCTGTGGAAGGCTCAGTGGTCCAGCTATAGACTCTATATTGTTACCATCCACCATCAATCTTTGCAAACTGATGAGCGAGGGGAGCATGCTGGGAGACAGGGAAGAGATCAAGTTGTTTTTAAGTTCAAGGACTTTTAATTTCTTCAGTCCTTCAAAATCTGATCCGTGTAGAGCACATATCAAATTATCGTTTAGTTTTAACACCTCAAGGTTGCCTGGGAGAGCACTGGGGACTCGTCTCAATTTATTTTTCCACAGTTCCAGGGTCCTTAAAGCACTCAGGGTTTTGAAGGTGTCGTTTTCTACGGCCTCTGTTCCACTGGCCAGCAGGATAAAATCTTCCAGAGCCAACAGTCCGGTGAAGTTAGAGCGCTGCAAAGCAGCAGCAGCAGCAGCAACAGCAGTAACAGTGGTGATGACAGAGAGAAGGGAGAGGACAAGAAAATGGAGACATAAATTAAGATTCTGTCAAAAAAAAGTACACATTATCGTTACAACGCTAGTGATATTTCAGACTTCCCTTTGAGTTTTCTTCATTATCTTTTAGAATAATAATTAAAAATCAAGTCTAGATAATCTTTCAAGTGCTTTGGTAATTTCATACATGTTTATAATGTATTTAGATCATTACTATCCCTACCCACCCCCAACTCTTCCCGGATTCCCCTCCACATCTGCCTCCCAACTTAGGTCTTGAGAAACCTGACTAATATACCTCCCATCAGTGTAAGACATTAAAAACGCTCTTTCACACACTACTGGCACATATATGATATTGGGCAACTCTTGCTACATTTTTTTTTTCTGACCCAGGAAATTCTTTTCAAGGCAGCAGTGCTTAAAAATTGCACAATGCTTCGTGCCCTAGAGTGTTCTCTTGTTGCATTACAATAATCAGAAGTTGAACAATCTACAAATGGCTCACCAAACTGCCAAAAGTTTCTTATCCTAAAAACTAAGATTACAAGAGGAAAAATATGGAAAGCAAAAACTTGAATGTCACCGATTCTTCTGTCATTGGAATATTACTCAAAACATTTTCAGTTATGTTTAATGTGGAAAACAAGCCTAACTATTTTCTGTCCCCAATTTATACTTCACTAATGGAAAAAGATTTCCAAAGAGACAGAGGTACACATGTGTCCTCACAGTACACATTGGCATTGAGGTATACATTGCTGTTCAGGACTTTCTCAACGATCCACCAGCTCCACTAATTTGTCCTAATCTTCACAGCAAGTGTTTTCTTGCACTTGATCAGTATTTATGACTGCCATGCACTTGCTTAACTATTTCCCACAGCCTCCCGACATTTCAAGTTTGCTATTGCCAATATTAGTATCAAGATGAGAAAAACTAGGAAGTGGTAAGTGAGAAGTTCAACAAGGTCTATGGACTCCAAAGTCCACCCTTCCTCAGCCACATCATTTTTTTTGTGTGTGTGTGTTTGGCCTATAATCATGACATTTCAAAAGGAACTCCAGATCTGAACACAATTCCACACAGTTTTAGAAAAACGGGTATTTTATAAGTTATCTTGTCCGGGTCTCCCATTTCAATGGTGAATTTCAGCCCCCTCCCCCAAAAAGTAACTAGCCTGTTCCATTTGCATGCTGCATTCCGAAATGACCTTTGCTAGGTGCTCTTCTTTTATATAAAGTCAGAAATAGACATGGACCTTCATTTCTTGACCTGTTGGATCCCCCCCAAAAAAAATCTGGTACTGCTAAAACGTCTCCTTATCCTCAATGACCACAAACCTTAATGACGCTTTAAGAGTCATTGGCATGGATCCGAATGGGTGATTCATTTTGGGACTAGACAAAGCATGTTACCAAGTTTCAATTTGCTTTCACTTCTACTTATGAAGCGCAGAGAGCAGTCTAGATAATAAAGAGATGCCGCCACATCCTAACTGAATCTAGTAGCTAGCTTTTTTCTTTTATCAAGCACGGAAATTTTTTTTATTATTTTTGTCAGAGTCAGCATGGATTAGTTTTGATGGCTGTTAACTAACATAGCCACCACTTTCTAACAATTTTACTGTTTAATTTTTATTAAGTGTGATTATTGACTCTTCAAAGAGGACTGCCAAGGCTTAAGAAATTGCCCGACTGAAAAAAAAAAATGTACCATTTGCCAGGCAGTGGTGGGGGCGCATGCCTTTAATCCCAGCACTCAGGAGGCAGAGCCAGGCGGATCTCTGTGAGTTCGAGGCCAGCCTGGTCTACAGAGCGAGATCCAGGACAGGCACCAAAACTACACAGAGAAACCCTGTCTCAAAAAAAATAAAAAGAAAGGAAGATCGAAATTGCCTGCCCAAGCATATGCTGACAGCACGTGGAAGAGCCACCAGCACAGGTTTCTTATCCAAGTGTCTATTTTTATGACCCTTTTGGCTGTGACATATTTAGGCAGAGAACGTAGTCTCCTGGTGAGACTGTGGAATCACCCACTGATTCTGAACATTGAGGGTGGGTTTGCCGAGCTGACAACGGGGAAATGAGTTTGCCAGAACGGATTTCCCCCTTTCCATGACCTCAGCAAGGATGGGCTGACGAAAGTGGAGCGAGACGCGTTTGCCCTACCGCTAACCTTGGCATGGCCGGCTGCTTATTCGGGTTTCTTAATAAGACAAAGCCAGGGATGCAGTGTGGAGCAGGTTTGCCCCCATCGGCTTTCCCATGAGAGGCTTTGTTTCTGGTTTCAGTCTGGAGCAGGCTGTGGTCCAACTGTCAGGGTGCCACACACGTTCTCCTTGGACTCTTTATAGGCCCAATATAGGACAACACTGCCAATCCCACGGTGAGATGGCTTCTGGCCTGTATGAAGCAACCAGCAAGGAGTTTCTAAAGAAACCTTCATTCGTTTCTGATTATGAAAGGAACATTTGTTCTCTATAAATTATCTTAAAGACCTGGGGAAATGTGGGAAGACAATAAAAATAATCTGTAGTCCCACTGTTAAGTGACCCAGTTGGAAATTGATATAACTTCTCTTACACACACACACACACACACACACACACACACACACTAATAATAATAATAATAATAATAATAATAATGTATGCTTGAATCATTTTAATTGACTCCCAAACTACACTCACATTTGACCTCTTCCATAGAAGAGAGTGTATCGCTTGGGCTTGTGTAACTCTGAATGACAGGAGTGGGCTGATTTAGTTCTGTTACAGACATGGACACAAAGAACTGAACTAAGTCTGCGCCTCCCCAGACAGGAGCGAACTTGGTGCCCTGGCAGTGTTTACATGGGACTTTGGTCACATGCTTTTCGTGTCTTTCATTCAGTACAATCAAGTCCTTCATGGTGGCTTGAAAGTGACTATGAGTTACGGAGTAGCAACAGGAAAAGATGAAGAATACAAAGGAGTAAGGACGACTCCTTTCTCACACCACATGTAAAAGGTAACTGGATGGAGACTGTGGACCTACATGTGAGAGCTAAAACTATCAATTCTCGGAGGAAATTATAGGCATAAATATTCATGACCTTGGCTGAGGTGAAGCGTCTTAGATACGAGGCCGGAAGTACAGATGGAACACAGACACACAAAGGAGAAACCAGACCCATTCAAAGCTAAACACATCTGTGTATTGAAAGAACACTACCAAAAACAAACAAAACACCACCACCAACAAAAAAGCGACAATCAGCCCACAGACTGGGAGAATAAAATTGCAAGTAATATCTCTAATAAGAGACTTGTGCTTGCAATACCTGAAGAATGCTTACAACTTGATAATTAAAATACAAGTAGCCCAATTAAAAAAATAAGCAAGGAATTTGCATTTATACTCCCCCCCAAAACAATATATAAATGACCAACAAGCAAATGAAAAAAAAAAAATGTTCAGTGTCCCTAGTCACTGGGGAAGCACAAATCTGAACCCACTGAGATGGCTACAGTCACAAAGAGAAAGAGCCACGACGGTCGGGGAGGATGTGGAGTGGTTGGAAGTGTCAAATGTGCTACAGGAATACAAAATCATGTATCCACTGTGGAAGACAGTCCGACAGTTATTCAACATGCTGGAAGAGCCCCCATTTCATGAAAAAAAATTATTCCTATGTAGATACCCCAAAAAAAAGGGACAATCTAGATCCATACAAAAACTTTTGTACTGAAACACAAGTATTCATAGCACCATGCCTCACAATAGACAAAATGAAGAAACAATACAACGTCTGATGACTACAGTGGATAATAACCTATTTTATATATATATATATATATATATATATATATATATATATATATATAAACCCAGACAGCCTTTAAAAAGATGGAAATTCTGACATAGGCTACTTTAGATGAACCTTGAGGATATTCCATTTAGCAAAAGAAGCCAGTCACAGCAGACTCTAAGTATAGGGAGAAAGACTAAATTCAGTTTGAGGCATGTTATTTTGAGATCCTCATTCATATCTAAGTAAAGAACCCCAATGACCCCTGAATAAATCTGAACGATGGGGGAAGTTCTGTATTAGAGATTCAGGTAGAGGAGCCATCATCGCTGAGGTACACTGAGGTTGTATAAAAGACATTGTTTAGTCATTAGGACTTGTTGAGAAACTCCAAAAGCAGTGAGGGGGGTGTAGAGAAAATTGAACAAAAAAGACAAAATGGAGAGGCATGTATATATGGTTTCACAAAGGGCAAGAGACTGTAAATTTCTGGAAAATGGAAGTACGCAGCCAGGATTTAGAATTTTAATTATGTGGAACAGGAAGGAGTAAGACAGCAGTGAATTAAAGAAGAGGGGGCCTGAGAGATGGCTCAGTGCATTAAGGCACCTGCTGCCAAGCTCAAGGACCTGAGTTCAAGCCCCAGGACCCACACGGTAGAAGGAGAGAACTAACTCATACAAGTTGTCTTCTGACCTCCATGTGAATGGACACACACACAATAAATGTGAAGAAAAAGAAGGAGGAGGAAGAGGAGGAGGAGGAGGAGGAGGAGGAGGAGGAATAGCTTTGACAGGCAGTGGTGGCTCTTCCTTTAATCCTAGCACTCAAGAGGCAGAGGCTGGCAGTTCTCTGTGAGTTCAAGGTCAGCTTGATCTACAGAGCGAGTTCCAGGAGAGCCAATGCTACACAGAAAAACCCTGTCTCGGAAGAAAAAAATAAAAGAATAAAGAAGAGGTGAGGTGAGCTAGGCACAGAGTCTGGAAAATCAAGGGAGGTAGTCAGGAAGAGGAACAATAGTATGAGGACTTCACTGTTGTAATAAGAGGAGTAAGTGTGTGACTTAGAACAAAGAGCTAGGCAGGAAATGGTTACTGCTGATGTGGGGGTGGAGAGCACCAGAGCAAGGTCTAGGGAGAGGTGAGAAGGAGATAGTGTTAGCACACACTGAGCAGGAATGAAGGATGATGGAATTTTGTCATAGACCACCAGCCATCTGTTAAGATTGAGGCAGCAGCATTGACGAGGGCACCCAAAACTGTACTGGAGTTGTAGAAGATTGTGAGGGAGTGAAGGGCAAACCCGAACAGAAAGAAGAAAAAGTGGGGGGAGGGGGCAGCAGCTGGAGGGATGGCTCAGAGGTTAAGAGCACTGACTGCTTTTCCAGAGGTTCCGGGTTCAATTCCCAGCACCTACATGGCAGCTCACAACTGTCTGTAACTCCAGTTCCAGGGGATATGGCACCCTCACACAGACATGCATGCAGGCAAAACACCAATGTACATAAAATTTAAAAAAAAAATTAAAGAAGAAAAGGGATGAACATGACATTCATCTGGTTGGAGACCTTGTATTGTTTGTGGCTCCAAACCATCTGGTTGTGTGATCATCTCCAGAAGCACCTACTTGTCTACGTATAGAAGAGATAATGGAGAATTAGCACCCTCCTTTTAGGTTCAGGCCCTGCTGGAAGGGTGTTTAGATCATTAAAAGTGGGATGCAGAGAGAAGTAGCAGTGAAGGGAAGGAGATAGGCACTAAACCGAGTATCTGGGAGAACATGGGTAAATTTAGGGCTCCAAGTCTCCATAAGGTAGAAGAGAGGCAACTGAGTGGAGAAGTCAGGGTTTTCTGAGTGGAGATGGTCACAGTGATAAAGGGAAGTATGAGACGTGATTTTCACAGAACCAAGTGATAGAACTAAGATGGCTGAGGTAAGGTGGAATTGAAGAAAGATACGTTTTGAGACCAAGGAGGCATGAGACTGGGACATTAGACTAGGCATCACATAGAGGCTAAAGACACCCAAGAAGACGCAGGACTTAGGACGGCGGGGAAAACAAGGAGCTAGGATGAGACCAGACATGTAGTGTAACGTGGACAAAAGGAAAAGGAAGACGATTACGGGCCAAAAGCATGAACCTCAGAAAAGTGGGGGTTTTTACAGGCAAATCCAATAAGTAAAATTCCTCTTATACCAAGGGCAGAAGCAGAAGTTTTAGTCTCTTATTCTTAACCCCAAGCATGCGTTCACAATCCCAAACACAGTTCAACTGCATGAACAAATAATAAACCCATTAAATGCTGCTTATATTCGTGTTTGTAATCAAGTCAGACAAAATTTGTGTTACTAATAATCTGAGGCTTTACTCAAAGTAGCTTTCTTTACATACGGGCACCTAGTTCTGTTAAGTCCAAACTAAATAAACAGAATATACCTTGTATTCACTGTAGAAAATGCATTGCTCTCCCTGTGCACAAGTGGAAGATGGTGACTTGGAGCTCTTTGTTTCCTCAACAAAACAATCTGTCGTTCATCAATCTTTCTGATGTGACCTGCCCTTCCAAGAGACCACTAAGAGAGATAAAGTCGTAGAAACGACGATACTACTGTTCAATAAGCCTAAACAGGTGACAGATTGGCTCAGTCAATAACAGAATTTGATGAGTCATCAATTGACAACAGAGTGGCAGAATCATTACCAGACTCTGCTGGCAGCTGAGGTCGCAGAACAAATATTTAAGTGTCTCGCATTTACCCAGCTGTCTTGTCTAAACGCTCAGACCCAGCAGGCAAGGCCAGATTTGCTCTCTGGTGTTAGGTACTATTCAGGTAGAAGGGGAGCAAACAGATGCGGAGAGTTGGACTTGTAGAGCCTGGAAAAGTTCTCAACCAAATGAAAGCTCAGAGGCATCTCTATTTGGAGGGGAGCAGCTTCACCTAATAGTTCTCGGAAAACCATTTCCTTATTTGGGGGGTTTGGACCTCTGAGCCAGTAGCAGCGAATACTGAAGGGAAAAATCAGACAGCCATAGACTTTACCATCTAGAAGAGGACTTATCTAACGCAGCCTTCACACTTCATCAAGAATAAAAACGAGGCACAGAGATTTGCTAGTAGCTTGTCTAAGATGGTCAGGCATCTAACCAGAGAGAGCCCTTGTCTCCTGATGCCTTCCAAAACACCAAAGATCAAAAATCAATTTCTCTTAACTTAAAAAAGTCAGACAAATCTATAGTACCATTTCCAGTGTCCTCTGGATACAGAAGCAAGAAAATTGAAGTCATAATTCAAGCCCCATCATGAGAACTGCCAGTAACTTGACAAAATTAAGCCACATATCCCCACCTAGGTTCTCAAAAAGACCAGGAACCCAACTGGATATGGGTTTATAGGAGTGAATCTGGCCAGTTCATTTTGATAGTTTTGTGATGCTCTGTTCTGCTACCTGTGGCATAAAATTAAACCCTTTCCTTTGGAAGGATTTGTTCTCCTTGCTAGGCAATGAATGTACTCTTTCAGAAAGAGTCCATTCTTCATGTATGCTTTGTAAAAGCATGGCTTTTCAATTGTTGGATAAAAATTGAAATAAAATTCTGACCCTCGGGGCAGGGTGTATGTGACTACTTCCCTAAAAAGAAATACTCAGAAGCATAGAGCATCTCACTCATGCTCAGCAAGCCATAGTAACTTGAGAACTAGCCCTTTTTGATTAGGATGATTCACATTTTAAAATCCCTGCACTCAACCCACACCCTCCCTGCTCCAAGAACAAAACTGTAGCGATTTCAGTGGAGATGGCTATGGTTACCTGAAGGTGCTGGATTCGGCTGTGGCTAATGTAGAGTCTCCTGGTGGTGGAAGGAATGCCTGAAGGTACTTCCAGGAGCCTGTAACATTGTACAAACTGCGGGGCATCGCAGCTGCATCGTCCTGGACAGTTAGCGCCCAGGCCATTGCTCAGAGAGAGCCAAAGGAGGAAGGCGCAAAGCAGACGCATCTTCCAACGCAGAAGTTTGCGGGTAGCAAGCAACTGTTTAGGTGATGCCTTACTCTTTATACCATGGCCTCTGATAACAGAATCTTGTGAATGTGTACTCTGTCAGTGTGAGAAGACGGGGGGGGGGGGGAACTCCATTTACTTCATTTGCCTGGGTTAGCAATCATTACAAAGAGGAAGGGCGTAAACATTGATAAGCTGCCTTAATATCTCTAGGTGAACAAAACCCTATGTTATTTATGGCTTGCAAGTCTAATCTGCAAACACTCCTATTATCTGTAGTTTCCTCGTTTTGTTAAATGTGACACGAAGGAATTAGTGGGAAAAGACAAAGCACTGGTTTATAGTGGGCCATAAAACCTTTGCATTTTCTGTGACCCTGTATTAAAACCATTTTTGCAGGACCTCAGCAAGCAGGTGCTTTCTTCTCACATTAATTATTAAGGGGAAACAGGCCGTTTCTCTACTTGTTACTGTTTCGGTGTCGTTTTATTGCTAGACAAAACAATGGGTTGCAATGAGAAATATTTAGAGCCGCCGATAAAGAGCTTGCTTTATCTATCTCTTAATTCACCCAAATAACAATGTTCAGGAAAGTAGCTTTCTCACTTGAAAATATTAACTCTATTAAAAACAAAACACTAAATAGGTCTATTGTCTTTATCTTCTTGGGATGATGGTACAAAAGGCCTTTCTTTTCTTCAGAGGGATTTGCTGATTGTGAAATCTTGTCTGGGTGTAGATGGACAGCGTTGTGTATCCAGGGTGATTCTCGGCTGTGGCTTTTTGTCCCACATCACATCCCTGCTGAGGCCCTTTGGAAGTGGTTAACAGAAAACTGAACTTATCACGCTGCTCAGCCTCAGCGGAGAGCTCCACAGCAACCCTTTCGTGTAGAAAAGCCCCAGCGAACCCTCAGCTCTGTGATACGATTGCAATTTGAAACCAGCTCCCCTGACCTCATAACCAATTTATTTGATATCCAGGGTACCAGTACTATGCGTCTTTCAGATGGTTTTTCCTATTTGCTCCTGGATTTTTGTTGTTGTTTTTAATTTTATCAGAGACAAAGAGTGATTAAAAAAAACTTTCCTTTTCATCAATGTTCTGCCTTTATTTTATTGACTTGTCTAATAATAGTTACTTTTTAAGTTTTCAAAATTTTCCAATATCAAAGCACATAGCTGCTTTTAAAAACTGGAAGAAAATAAAAAAGGGCCGTCGAGATGGCTCTGTGGGTAAAGGCACTTGCCTACAACCCTGATGGGCTGAAGTCAATCCCTGATAGGTGAGAACTGACTTTCAAAGGCTGTCCTCTGACCTCTGCATGCCTGCCACCTACACACACACACACACACACACACACACACACACATCAAAATGTAATAAAAATTTTAACAAAGAAAGATAGCAAGAAGGGGAGAAAGTCAGTTTCAGTCCGGTCTCAAAGTTAAAAAAAAAAAAAATGTTTTCTAGCCCTTTTCTATGCTTAGGCTTTGAAAAGACAAGAGAAGTGCTCACTAGACACGTGTGAGTCTGTCTGTTAC
This sequence comes from Peromyscus aztecus, assembly GCA_902168405.1. NCBI lineage: Eukaryota > Metazoa > Chordata > Mammalia > Rodentia > Cricetidae > Peromyscus > Peromyscus aztecus. The sequence goes on along the minus strand of CABHPQ010175208.1, from coordinate 7,890 downwards.
TTTCATGTTTTGTCGGATCTAATGTGGAGGCTGAGGGCTCCTTTCACTATTGATTGTGCTAGGAAGTAGCCATAGACTTGGCATGGTGGAGGCCCGTAATCCCAACACTCAGGAGACTGAGGAAGGAGAATTGTGAGTTCCAGACAATCTGTTCTACACAAGAAGACCCTGTCAAAAAAGAAAAAAAAAGAAATAACCACAGGAACTGCCCTGCAGCTTAGCTTCCTTCTACTGACATCTGGAGCTTCCACATGCTGACTGAAGGGTAGTCACATGTGGTTCAGGTTTCTAGTTCTGGAACTTGAGTCCCTAAGACCAAGGATAAGCCATGTTCTTCACATCAGAGAACCCAGAGCACTTGTGATATTTGTACCAGGTTTACTGCAGGAAGAAAATGCCAATACAGGAATATTATGTAAATACAATGATTTACCCAACAGCTCTATTCAATATGCATCCCAGAACCTCCGTTTAATCTCTCAGCACAGAAAATAACAGTCTCAAGGAATTAATGGAACTGGGCTTGATTAGGTTTTGGTTCAGCTTCTCAAACCAGGTTCCTCCCTGACTTATCTTTACTCTTCCTCTCCATTGAAAGTATTGTTTTGTTTTGTTTTTTAGAAACTATTTTCCATCTGCCTTCTTTCCATTTTGCTTAAGTGTTTGCAGAACAGCCTGCAACCGATCTGTGGTTGTTCCAACTCATTCAGTGGCCTGAGCAGGGAGAGTTACAGACCAGTTCCCAGCAGCTGCCTTGGCACTCCAGTTTTCAGTGGATAGGCTCAGCTGCCACCTAAGTAGCTTCAGATCAGTCTGCCACCTCGGGCTGAGCCACAGAGAACTCGGGAGGTAGCAAAGCCCCTACATACACCCTGACCTTCCCCCTTGGTCACAGACTTTTCAGCAATCCCTTCCTCTTCTTCCTCATCGCTTTAGGTCAGCCATCATGCACCCATCGCACCAGCGGAGGGAGCTCTCCTGCTGCGTGGAATGGCCATGTTCCACACTGCCTAGGAGAATCTATGTGCATAAGATGCCTCTAGGAGGGGTTGCTGCTCAACGCTGGAACCAGTCACCACTAGAAGACATGGCTCCCGAAAAGCTGCTTGAATCGAGTTAATGAAAGGCCCAGGAATGAAGTTGCCATCAATAGGAACGGCTGTGGTAGCAGTAGTAAATTTTAGTAAAGCTCCCTGGCCAGTGTTCCCAGAAGAGATGACCCTGACATCAGCCGGAGTTCTTTCTCCATGGCAACAATGATTCGAGCTCCCAGCAGCAGCTTCTCCCAGGTCCTATTCAGATTTATGATGTAAATTCCACCACTTCTCCTTTTGTCGATGTGGCTGTTGTGTCTGGAAAGCCAGGCAGGTGCCACCTAACTGGGTTCCTGCTGCGAGGAATTCCTCTCCCTTTGTTTGCAGGATTTCCAGGACTCTGGGCACGGTGAGAAAGTTTTCCTTAAGTTATGATCAGGATCAAGAACAATAGCATAAGGGTCCTTCCTGGGACATCCTGCAAAGTGAAACATGAAACTGTCAGGGAAGGGACGGTGTCATCGGCTTCCAGTGGTAACGAGCAGAGATGTTGCTAAACATCCCACGTGGACAAGCCGTCCCCCATAGGAAGGAATTCTTGCAGTCCAAAATATCAGTAGTGCCACTGTTTAAAATAGAAAAGCAGCCGGGCGGTGGTGGCGCACGCCTTTAATCCCAGCACTCGGGAGGCAGAGGCAGGTGGATCTCTGTGAGTTCGAGGCCAGCCTGGGCTACCAAGTGAGCTCCAGGAAAGGCGCAAAGCTACACAGAGAAACCCTGTCTCGAAAAACCAAAAATAATAATAATAATAATAATAATAATAACAATAATAATTGGCCTGCTCTCTGAAATTACATAATATCTTGTTTGTAATATTTTGGGAGCCATTACCACAAAAAGGCATCATGAAGAACTCTGTAGAAATTTCTTTCAAATGATTATCCCTGTTATGTTAAATGGAGGATTTGACTCTTGTGTGTGACATTTTGATGAGTTTTAATTTCCCTGCTATCCTTAGAAAACTGAAATCCAGAAAAGAACTGACTTCCCTAAATTGCACCTGGATCTGGTATTAGGGGCATCAGCTCCTGATCTGACTGATTACAAACTGATAAGCCAAACGGTAAACAGAAAGCTTTTCAAAAATAAGGACACACGGATTTCTTAGGTTAAAACAATACTTGGAGGATTTTTTTAAAATGTGTACATGATTCTTTCAAAATTGTTTATTCTGGGCATGTTTAACTAATGTGTTAAAGTAAAACAGGAAAAAAATGTACTCTACACCTCACTTTTTTTTTCCTTCTGTAAAATGAAGTTTGCTGGGAATGGTGGTGCACTCTTACTGCTCCAGCCTTCAACTGAGGCAGAAGAATAGTGAGTTCAAAACCAGCCTGGGCTACAAAAGCAAGTCTCAGAAAAAGTTCTGTTGAAGCATTCTTGTATTTTAAAATCAACGTACAAAGAAATAGAAAACATTGAAGGGCGTTTAGAATGTACTTCATGCGGGGAGGGTGCTTGTAGAAATAACCTGTTAGAAACGTAAATGAAGGGGGTTAATGAGGGTGAGTTTGTGTTTGATCTGTAAAGACTGACAGCCTGAGAAGTAAACAGTAACTTGACAGGGAATAGAGAGAAAGAATCAATGACCGGTAAATGCTGATAGCCATTGATGATAGTGGCCTAGATAATGAGCCGTGGGAGAGGGAAAACGAAGAGTGTGGAGCAGGTCACAGTGGAGAAGAGCTTCAAGCTAGCCTTAGCAGTACAAAGGAAAACAGATATATAGTAACAGGGACTGACAACTTTTTGTCAGACTTTAAGTCTGTCTATACACAAAAAGTCTATATACAGAATACAGCATCCAGGAAGCTTTAATTGTGGAACAGGAAAAATAATTCTTGAAACTTAATTATACTGGACTTAATAACTAAGACAGAATATTGTTAAATAAACCTTTCTCTTCAAATTAAAAAAATATTACTTAAAATTTAAAGACTAATGTGTATTTTAGAAATATCTCTAACCCATCAGACAATATAAAAGTCTATTTAGCCAGGTGGTGGTGGCGGCGCACACACCTTTAATCCCAGCACTCAGGAGACAGAGCCAGGCAGATCTCTGTGAGTTCGAGGCCAGTCTGCTCTACAGATCGAGATCCAGGACAGTCACCAAAACTACACAGAGAAACCCTGTCTCAAAACAAACAAACAAACAAAACAAAAGTTTATTTAGCTATGTTCTGTTATATTAAAGGTGTGTTTGAAAAGTAACTGCTTTTAGATTTTCCTAGGTAAATAGTAGACTATCTTAACTACCAAAGTTATCCATAGTTACAACATTCCTCCTAAAGTCCAGATTCTAGGTTAGAATTTGAGATTTTTTTTTAAGTGTGTGTGTGTGTGTGTGTGTGTGTGTGTGTGTGCAAATACACATGCCCATTCATGTATAGAGAGGCTAGAGGGTGATCACAAGTGTCTCCTTTTGTCCTTCTCCAACTCGGTTTTTGAAGCGAGGTCTTTCACTGAAACTGGATCTCATTGATTCAGCTAGGTGGGCTGACCAGAAAGCCCCAGAGTCCTCCTGTCTCTGCCTCCCAGCATTGAGATCACAGATGCACATCATCACCACATCTGACTTTTTAAAAGAAGGTGCTAAGGGCCTCAACTCGGGCCTTCATTCTTGGACAGCCAACATTACTCACTGAGCCATCTTCTAGGCCACACCTGAGATTTCAGTGCAAGCACATTAGTTACAGGTTAGGGCTTACAGTCTAAGGTGTTTCAAATGAGTATCACAAAAAGCTACTGCAGACATCTGTAGAAACTTAACTGGGAATGGAGTCCATATATTCCCACGAGGAGAAAGAAGGAAGGCAGAGTGGCTGACCTAATCCTAAATTACTCCACTAAAATCCTCACATTTTTAGAATATGACAACAATCAGTTTCCCCGTTTATATTAAAAGAAACGAACAGAAGGAGAATGAGGCTGAACCAACCACCCAGAAATGCTTCTTTTGCATGACATTCTTTTTTTTTTTTTAAAGCTAAGTTTCTGAGACTTTTTTTTTTTAAGATTTATTTATTTATTATGTATACAGTGTTCTGTCTGCACATATCTCTGCAGGCCAGAAGAGGGCACCAGATCTCATTACAGATGGTTGTGAGCCACCATGTGGTTGCTGGGAATTGAACTCAGGACCTTTGGAAGAGCAAGCCGTGCTCTTAACCTCTGAGCCATCTCTCCAGCCCTTGCATGACATTCTTAAAATTATAAATTGTAGCAGTTTTGTGTAATAGATAAAAATAAGTACAATATTCCGAGGTTTTCCCACGTGGCTCAAATAAAATGGCAACGAACTTTCCTTGCATTTCTTTATTCTTCATACAACTATTTACAACTATCAAGAGTACTTAATTTCGGGGTTTTGGACAGGGGCAAGCATGGCACCACCTGTGAGATACTGCATCCCCGGCGGAACGTCTGTGTGACTTGGAGGAAGGAAGGCAGCCCCGGTAGCGGCACCTACACCGGCACAGCTACATCTTTTCACTGGCCGGCTGCCTGAGAAAGACCAGCGAGAATGGCACGCTTCCTGTGGTGTCTGTGATGAGAGAAACAGAGTCCCAGCTACTTCCAGATGTGGGCGCTGTTGTCACCTGTGAGGTCTCTAGCATCAGCTCACGTTTTGCCAAAGTACACACATCTTGTATGTGAGGTCCATACCACTAAAAAATGCTTTTCGAGGAACTATTCCCAAGGAAGATATCCGAGCAACTGAAAAAGACAAGCTTGAAATTTATAAGAGTTTCTGCTCGGGTAACATACTTTTGGCCAAAGTTATCTCCCTTGGTGATGCACAGTCCAATTACCTGCTGACCACTGCTGAAAATGAGTAGCGGACAGTGAATCAGATGTCCAGATGGTTTCCATCAGCTGGTGTGAGATGCAGTGTCCGAAGACCCACACTAAAGAATTCCAGAAAGTGGCCAGAGTGCAGCCTGAGTTCTTACAAATCTAAGCACACTTTACCCCAATGACAGAGTCAACTCCTTCCAAGAGTACGAGTATGAAAGAACATCAAGATGCCATGGTCTTTATCAAGGAACCTGCAGTCAGCTCACAACTACCTCTTGAAAAATCTGCCAGAAATACATTCGTGTCGAGCACCCAAGGCCCATGCAGCCGAGACAGGCAGACTTTGTTCCTACGTTTGAGGACAGCGGCTAGTGAGACTCTTTCAACCAAAAATATAAAAAAGAAAATGTACTCCATTTGAAACACTATTCTTGAGAAACAGTGATTTTTTACTCTCTTGGTTGGGGAATCTTATTTAAAGACATTCAGCAAACAAAACCATGTTATATTGGAAATAGCTTATGCCTTTATAAATATGTATATATGTATTTTTGCTATGACTGGGGGAAAAACATGCTTTTCATTTGTTAGTGGTATAATTTTCTTATTTCTTACTCTGTGTGTTTTATGAGACCAGGCCCAGCTTTTTCATGTGGATGCTTGGGATTTTAACTCAGGTGCTCATGGTTGGATAGCATTGCCCTGACCTGGTAAACCATCTCCACAGCCCCCACTCTCACTGTTTAGAAGGTGAACTTGCAGTGAACTTTCTCATTGTGTTTTTTAAAAAAAAGTACTTAATTTCTTTTCCTATTCCTGGCAGGGTTACAGGAAATTAACAGGAACAAGAGATACTTAAGATAAAGCTGGAACACAGAAGTTAAACTGATAGTCTCCCTATCCCGTGCAAGGCAGGTTTTCCATAGACTTCCCAGCATCATTAGAGTTGGGGGTGCTCTAGAAAAATCTATACCATTCACTAACTTCACAGCTACCAACTAGGTACCAAAGAACCCATCAGCATTGTCCCTCTGTCTCTAGTTTCCCCAGTCCTCACTGTCTTTAGTAGTGACACTCAATATGAACAAAATTGTCAAGCTGAGTGTGGTGGCTCATGTCTGAATCCCAGCAATCGTGAGGCAGAGACAGGAAGATTGGAGAAGTTTTAGGCTAGCCTGCTCTATACAACAAGATCCCGGCCAGCCAAAGATAATAGCAAAACCTTGTCTCAAAACAACCATGACAAAATAAAACCAAAGTGGTCTTAGTGATGTTATTTCAAATCACACAAGCATGATTTATGAATTATTGGAAGTATCTTTCAATACAACTGAAAATAGAGATCTCACAGCCTTTTTTAAGCCATGTGAAAACAAATGTCGCAGGTACTGAAGTGACAAGACAGACAAGTACCAATCCCAGCGAAGGCAAAGCAATAAATGCAGCTAGAGAACACCGACAACAGATGGCAGCACTTGACCGTGGAGCCTCTTCGCCACGGTCCTTTCTACTGTGACTTGCAGAATTGCAAAAATCCCAAATCAAAGTGGACAAAACATTCTATTAGGAAATCTCATGAGCATTTAAAATCATCACTGGCTGCCAAGATGGTGAGCACAAAGGATGAGGCTGCTACATAGCATGATAATGAGAAGGGACAATCTGACATGAAATTAGCCTGAGACATCCAAGGTATGATTGTTGGAGTCGTAAAGGCTGTGACAGAAATGATGCTGGGTTCTACAATGCTGAAAATTAGGATATTCGCCAGCCATAAGAACACTGGTCCATAAACAAAAAAATGTAGCTCAGAGTCTCAAACATAATAAGTGCTAAGTTTAATACTCTTAAAGAAACACAAATTTTATTTGTGTGGTTTATCTAAACTAAATAACATTATAATGGGAAATAAATTTTTATATGTTGTTATAGTTGAATGTGTATACACCTGGGAAATATTTTTCACACTAGCAACATAGATTCCCTATTCTTCTGTGTCCTATTGTTAACATGAAAGACTCGTAAGAAAGATACCTACATTGAAGTATCTGCTTTGTGGCATTACTAAAATGCTTAATCTGCCTACAATTCATTTATAAAAGAGTAATTATACCTACCACAGGATTTTTTGAGAATCAAAGAAATGGCTGACACATAGCACATTCTTAATAATTGAAAGCTAGTGTTATTGTAGTTTTAAGTATTTTACTATTCTCACACAGTAATTTTTAATTTAAGTTCCTGGGGGGAAGTATCACTAGGGAAAATGGCCTGGAGTTTCCTCAATGTTCTTGCAAATACTGCACAAGAAAATATAACAAACCTGTAGGAGGGGTAGGCAGGAAGATTGGAGAGAGAGCTCAATAAGAGCACTGGCTGCTCTTGTAGAAGAACTTGGTTCCTAGCACCCACATGGTGGCTAACAGCATCTTTAACTTAAGTTCCAGAGGATGTAGTACTCTATTCTGGCTTTCCTGGGTACCAAGCATGCATGTGGTACACAGAAATACTACACACGCAGGCAAAACACCATATGCATAAAATAAAACAAAATACAAGCGACATTGGAAGGGGATGGGAAGTTTTATACTAATGTGTACTAAGGCCTTATGAGACAGTCTCTGCTTATGCTCAACAGAAGGATCGCATAGGTTTCACTTAGCTAAGTTCGCTGAAGCCAAAATACTTTATTGCTTGATAGTAACCAGCCTTGCATTGGTACACACAATGCAAACTAAATCTGTTGTTTCTTAATTCTTATTGGTACTGCTTTGATTAGAGGCACAGAGGGCCATACAGGTTTTAACTGATGATTGATTAGAAGGGTCTGTTCCAAGAACAGTTTATAAAATATTCTGGACTCAGTCTCCAAATACTTCTGTAGGCGAGGTGGGAGCCACAGTTCCTACCAGTCTACTCGAATTAGACTGGCTTCTCCTTTCCACTTCCAGACTGTCTACTCTTGGACTAGACAGAGGTGGAGGTGGGGAGTGGAA
>CABHPQ010175207.1:0-40148 GCA_902168405.1 Peromyscus aztecus | reverse complement strand
CATCCATGAGTATAGAACCGATAGAACTCAAAGAGGAAAGGTCATTTTTGAACCTGGAAATAGTCCTCATTATGTTTCAGAGTATAAATTTGAAGGTTCCTACGGTATCATTCTTATACACAGGAAGGGCATATTGCATGGAATTCACGCCATACTGAATGGAGGGATGGAAAGGGATTGGACAGGCGGAGGGTGACCCTGGCTTTCGACGGTGCCTTTGCAAGTGGCACTTGGAATCAGGAAAAGGCTTTAGAACGTGGTGGTTCCTGGTGCAGGAAGGCAGGTGTTTGGTGGGAGGGCAGTGAGTGCTGAGAGGAAGCTGGGGAGAATTGACAGGAAGCACAGATGCCATAGAAACACTCTTGTGCTTCAGGTCCCTCCCACTGTGCACGTTTTGAACATGTTTTCATCAACAGTTCCAAAACATTTGTCAGATTGTTGCAGCCCAGACTCAAGGGAATGGCGGTGTGCAGAAGCAGGTGCTACCCCAGGGGTCTCTGAGTGTGTGGCATCGATGTAAATGTGCACTCTGGTGTTGTGAAGCTGAGATACTGTCACTGCTTATCCACAATTCTTAGAAACCACTGTGAGGTAGGTAGACACTGGCTGTTAGTGGTAGAGGGCTGGAGAAGTTGATCAACTTTCTTAAAGACATACTAACTGGTTAAGCTTAGAGTTAAATCTATACTGAAGTGGGGTGAGGATTTCTATCACTGTCAGCCCTCCACAGGGAGGAAATCAGAAGGAAAAGACACATACAAAGCATATAGTGCCCGAGGTAGGACGGGAAACCTTCCTGTGTGGTCACAGGAAAGTCCTTCACTTTATGGAAAATTTGTTTGAAGTATCCGGAAAACCAAATGTTTCCCTGGAATTTCACCTGGAGGGAGCAGATTGTCCAATCATGAGGGGTGTAAATGGCTGCAATGGAGTCCTGAAGGGCTCCTGTGATCTGACAGGAAGGGGACAGTGTGGCATCATCTCAGGGGCTTGGTACATTTATGACTCCCAGATTGTCATCTCTGCCAGTCATGGGACTTTCCAGGCTGAAGTGAGCACATTTTGGTGACAGACACATGGGCTGCTGAGCTGCAGGTTCTCAAGTACCCGCTAAGACCCGAGGAGATGAGAGACTTTGCATCACCTTCAGTGGCTCCCGCAGGTACAGTTGCCTCTGGTGGAGTCACTGTGGTGGAGAAAGCTGGGGTTCCTTCTCTTGGGGAGGGAACTGTACTGATGACACATGGCCCGGTGAAGTTACAGATCAGCAGATGAGTTCCCGTGATGGGATTGCTAGAGGAGACACAACCCTGCACGGACGCATGCTCTGGTAAGGTGTGGGGGACACAGTTGCATTGCTGCTCTAGAAGGAAGGGGGGTTATAGAAGTGTGGTAGGTAGAAGAGATTAGTGGGACAGTTCCAGCTGACATGGGCTGTCCATACAATAGACACAGACACAGACAGACAGACAGACAGACAGACACCCCCCAAAGATGAGCAGTCTGTGGAAAGCATGGGAACAGGTCCTGGTTCTCAGACAGGGAAAGTTGAAAACATGTTACCTAAGAAGGACTTACCCGGGATTATATTAAAGGTGCAAGAAAGGCAGGACCCGGGCAGAAGGGCAGGTCGCATGTTGTGGTGGTTTGAATGAAAATGGTCCCAATAGGGCCATAGGGAGTTTGTGGCATTGTTAGAGGAAGTGTGTCGCTGGGAATGGGCTTTGAGGTTCCAAATGTTCAAGCCAGGCCCAGTGTCACGATCTCTTCCTGCTGCCTGTCGATCCAGATGTGGAACTCTCAGCTCCTTCTCCAACACCATGTCTGCTGCATGCTTCCCACCATGATGATAATGGACCAAACCTCTGAACCTGTAAGCCAGGCCTGATTAAACGTTTTCCCTTTAAGAGTTGCTGTGGTCATGATGTCACTTCACAGCAGTAGAACCCCTAAGACACATGTGAATTGCACAGGAGGCTTATTTGGAGGGAGGGACCCTAGAGGGCTTTACTGACCTATGCCTTTTAAGGAGTCTTTTTGTGAGTCAAACTTGTACAATGAAATGAAAACAAGTGAAAGTTTTTAATAGTTCATGGGGGGGGGATTTCACACGTGGGAACTGTCTCTATCATCCCTGCCTCTCCTTCTTCCCTCTCCAACTCCTCCTATTTCCACTCCCTCCCAAATTCATTTATTATTCTTTAATCACTATGGTTACATATGTCTATATACCAACATATATGAATACATTTGTACATGCATACATGTATATACAACCTATTGAATCCATTTAGTTTTGCTTGTACCTGAATGTATTCAACCAAGGCTGACCATTTCACCTGTAAAGAAATTTGTCCCTGGAAGCAATCAGTCTTCTCTCAGTAGCCATTGAGATCAATAGCTCTTGATCTAGGACTGAGAACTTGAGTAATTTCCCCTGTTCGGAATTAGTGTGTTAAATGGTATTGTCATTATGCTGGTCTTGTTCAGGCAATCATATTGCTGAGAAGTCATGGGTGTATTTTTCCTGTTACGTCTAGGAGACACAATCTATCAAGATGTGTGTTTGGCCTCTTGTTCTTACACTCTCCCCAACCCTTTGTGACTTTCCCTGAGTCTCCAGTTTAGGAATTGCATCGCATTGGGCACCCACAGCCACTTATTCTCTGGATTTTGACCTGTTGTGTATCTCTGTAACAATCTCCATCTATTGCAAAAAGAACTTTCTTTGATGAACAGTGAGAGCTACACGTATCTGTGTATAAAGATAGGTATTTAGAAAACAGTTAGAAATTATACTGGTTTAGGGAACTGAAAGTAGTAGGCTCTCCCTCAGATCTGTGACCTTGTCAGTCATGGATAGAAACACAGATATGACTGGAGCAGCAAGATGTCCACAATAGTACAATAGTGGCACTTTTATCTTGGGAGTAACCAACAGCTGTCTAATTGGACTTAAGGCCTACTCAACAAGAGTGAACTCATGCTTGGCACTGTAAACCCAGCCAACTACACATGAAAAATTTTAAACACTCAGTCTGAGAGAAAATAACAAAAAGTGTCTGGTTTGTAGAACAGAGTACTGAGGTGAAGGGAGGGAGGGAAGGGAAGGGGAGGGAGAGAAGGAGAAAGGAAGGGAGGGAGGGGTCCCTCATTGACAGTAAGGAATGCTTTCAGCTAGTCTCTGCTAGCAAGTCTTATACCAGTGGAAGACTCTGGAGGTCCCTGAGTTTCCCTTATTGTTTTTATTTAATTGAGTAAAAGAGAAGAGAGCCTATGGAGACTAAGGAAAACCAGAAGAAGATATGGGAATGGCTTCTACTACTTCTTGGTGTCAGCCTACCACCTTGACATTGAGGTCAGAGGTCACTGCTGGAACCTCACACAGGACTTAATACAAAATTTAGGAGTAACAGCTAGATTATCCTGGAAAAGGCCCTGTGTTTCTCTGTTGGGGCCCAGACTGAATCCTCAGCAGAACATTGGGTACAGCCTCAGCCTGGGCTGTGAAGGGAGCATATAAAACCATGTCTCACTCACAGAGAACTGGCAAAGAAGAGAGGGGCCCAACACCGTGCCTGGCTAAAGGAGAAGTGTATGGATCAGCACCCTCCAGGTACTTGTGATGCCCCCCACAGAGAGAAGGAAGATGAGCAAGAAGGATTCAAGGACTCTGGAAATGAGGTTTGGGGACCCGGCGTCTCAGCAAGTATCTACAGTCATAATGCATTTCCTTCAGCACTTCTCAGTGCTCACTGTAGGACCCAGAAAGATGGTCAAGGGCATGACTGTTGGGATCACTGTGCAAGGAGAAGTGAATGCCTACTGTGTGCATGCAGATCATGTGTAAGGTGGAAATCTCACCAGCTAGAGAAGAATACAAGTGCTCCTCCATTTTGATGGAGTCATGTAAAAAAAAAAAAACACTCTAAAATTTGGAATATAAATTGAAAATGCATTCAATGCACCCAACTTACCAAATACCATAGACAACAGAGTCTGCAGTTTAGCTATCATGACTGGCTCACCATCTGAGAGTTGGTGCCCATCCTGGCGATCAACAGGTGATTCATCACGGAAAGGAAGAACCTATTTGACACTATCTTCTGACCTCCCAGGAATTTATGGTCCTCCTGTGGGGCTTGCTTTCTGCACGTCCATCTCTCAGGAATGTCAGCTTCTCTCTGTGTGCAGCTGCTGGTCAAGGGAAGGAAACACAAGCCACTTCTCTCAGCCGAAGGCGGCAGCACCAGACAGAGTACATCATGTTTGTGTCTTAAATACAAGGCCAACTGGTGAGGATTGGAAACACAGACACCCGCTGGGAGCCCTGTCAGTTCCGTGCTTCTCCCAGGGAAGGGTGGGATCTTTGCTGCCTGCTGCTGGGACAGTCGCTGGAGACAGGCTGTGCTTCCCTGCCCAGGGCACTCCCTGCCACCGTATCTTCCCCCTTCCTTCCTAGTCAGTGTGAATTTGTGAAAACGTCAGCCTCTAAAATCAGATTCAAACTGCCATGATGTGCCATTTTAGAAAGCAGTGTGTTACAGGAAAAGGTCGTTTTAAGCACAGTTCCCAGCTGAGCCCACAATTCTTTCCAGATGCCTACATGGTTTGGCAGAGATTGGAGGCGCTCATTAGATTTTTGATGGTGGTGAAAGCTCAGTGCACCCCCACACTGGGGCAGTGATAGCCCAGGGACATTGTATTTGCACTGGTGTGGAGCAAGCTGGACCGGGGTGTGACCTGGGTCCAGCCTTCTTTTCTCAGTCCCCTCTCAGCTCCCCTTTGGAGCAAGATGGAGCTGGATGGTGGCCTTCGGGCTGTGCTTGGGGCTTGGTTCTCAGGTAGCTTGTATCCTGTTGTGTTGTGTTCAGGGGCTTCAGATTAAGTCTTCCTGTGAAGTAGGCTTCCTTCAGAGTCCCGCACAGGTGGATGTACCACCCTCCTTCACTGGCATCCTTTCAGCCCAGTGCTCAGTGCTGTCAGGGCTTAGCTGGTTGCTTCTTTGGGGAGCTAGAGGGAGTACCCTCCTGTTGGAGTTCCCTCCCCTGCCCCACTCAATAGCACTTCCTGTGCTAATGGCACCAGCACCTAGAGCGCCTAGGTCTCAGGGTAGCTTATGTACCTGGGCCTGGCACTTTGATTACCCTGGAACTCTGTTCCAGCCTGGGCCCCCTCAAAACAGAGCATGCAGACTGCAGAATATATTGACAGGCTTCTGTGGGAGTTGATGTTTGCAGCGATTAAGGACATGATGTTTTGTGAGATGCTCAGATCCAAGACTCTGGCCAGACCCCCTTAAGGAGTTGGTGACAATAAGCTTGGAGCACCACTAATACACGTGATGCTGGATATTGCACCCTTGAAAGAGGCTCAAGTCAAATGAGCCTCTTCTCAGCCTACTTTCCTTCGGTTGCTGTAACAGGGTGTCCTGACTGACTAGGCAAGTTAGAGAAAATAGAGGTTTAATTGGTTCATAACCTGAAAGCTGAGAAAACCAAGAAAATGGTGCTGGCATTTTCCAGGCTTCTGGTGAGGGCTTTGGGCTGTTTTGACTCATACAGTGAAAAACACAGTGGGATGTGTGTGTGTGTGTGTGTGTGTGTGTGTGTGTGTGTGTGTGTGTAAGAGAGGGAGAGAGAGAGAGAGAGAGGGAGACAGACAGACAGACAGCAAAGGGCTCCCATGGAAGCCCACACATTCCCATAAGAAAAGCACCACTCGAGAGGGCTCTGCCTCCATGACTGGTGGCCCCCAATGTGGCCGCATTGGCAGTCACATTTCAGGATGAATTTCAAAGGGGAAAACCATTGCAGACCTGGTCACGGCCTCCAGGGAAACTGCATCTCATCAGAAGCTTAACTCAGGACCGATACGCCTCTAGGCCAGCAACCTCTCTTCTTCAAGGCACGTGGCTCGGACTTGGACACGCTGAGTTTGAGGGGGATGACCCGTTGGTCCTCTGTCAGTATTTACACCTGTTGGACCTCAGCTGTTGCTTCAGAGGGCGCCCAGTCACAGCCAGATGTTTGATGGCCATCTATTATGAAGCTCAGTCTTGAATCATTTTGTGATCCTGGAAAAAGGCCACAAAACAACAAATAAATGTGTCTTCACATTCTACTTACAGAGCAGTACATTTTTCCATTATATAAAATGCTTATACCAGCCAACCCCGCCACCATAGGTATCAGTGCTGGGCCTCAGGAGAGACACCACACACTCTGATTCAGGGCAGCTACAGCATGTCTTCTCACCCCCCTTGGGACCCCTCAGGCCTGTCTGGGGAACAATTCTGTCCAGAAGAGGGGAGGGAAATACCCAGGGGAGGCCCACCCTAGATGAGAAGGTAACCCAAGGACCAGGGGCCAAGCATAGTCATTTGAATCAAGAATATCAGAAGACCACAAGATGAAAATATAACAGTATGTGACATTGTGGATAAAATCTAAAACTGCAATACCTTGACACAAAATTCATTTCCCATTAAGCCCTAAATGTTTGCTTATGCTGGCAGACATTTTTCCCCCTCAGACATACCTCAGAAAAGATGGCCACTTGGAGTTTGTTTTTTTGCATGATACAAGGCATGGCTATAGAGTCAGGAGTGTGAACTGTGGAGAGAGGAGGGATCCCTCAGTTCTTGCTGGTATTCTGTGTATTGCTTGCTGCAGCCACCTCGTTTACAGGGTGTCTTGGGACAGGTTGTGCTCCAGCCTTGAACCACAGAAGCCTGGGCTGGTATTCAGCCAGGTTAGGACCAGGGCTTGGCATTAGTCTGCCTGAGTTAGATGATTCCCTGCTTCCTCTTAGTTTGGGGCGCCAGGCAAATCCATGACCGCATGACTGGAGGCCTGAGGGGATTGTTGAGTGTTCATGGGATTCCAACACTGTGGCTCTGACTGGGAGAAATAGCTTCTCAGAGAAGTAATGGCCAGAATCAGCCTTATTTAGACCCAGGTGGTGGGGCACAGTGTCCCTGGGGTACTGGGTACTTCAGTCAGCTCTGTTGCCGGGTGAGGAGTGGATAGTAGTCTTTGGCGAGAGCTGCTGGAGTGGGTGGCTGCCATGCTTCAAGGCCAGTGGATAAGAACACTACACAGCTGTACATCTTGTGCCAGGCACAGCTATGATGCAGTGGAGGGCTTAGACCAGAAGAAGCAAGGGCCATGTCTCCTGATCCTAAGCTGCAGAAGGTGACTATGTTCTTCTGGCAGCTAGCGTCTCCCCATGTGAGGGTCTTAGGAAATTCTGGGCCATGTTTACTCATAACAAGCTGAACTTAGTTTCTGTTATGAAGACCGTAATGAGCACTAGACACTGAGAGTTGACTTGGAAACCCAATGGGCTTCACTGAGAGCCTCAGTAGGTGGTGGGACCTCTTAGAAGACAAAGAGAAAGCTGTTCGGGACTTTGCCAATGTTACTGTCCTTCAGCCAGCAGACAGATCCAGGTAGCATCACAGAGTTCTGGACCTGAAGTGAAGATAAGTGAATCCACAGAAACAGCAAACTGAGGCTCTGAGGCTCCACCTTGATTTTGTATCAAATAGGAAGGAATCCTTGCTTTTGAAGACACCCTCCCACAAATCCCATCCCAGGCTTTGCCTGGCTTGTGTGCCGAAAGGAGGAAGTCATATTGGGTTAGAGTAATGCATTCTTGGAAAGCAGTGACCTTGAAGACTTCGCAGCCACCTACTCATCATGCCTGCCTCTGCTCATCCAGCGTCAGCTCCCTCACTTTAAGGCACAGACTTAGACCTGCTCATGGATGGGTATGGCCGGTGAAGGTTGGGAATGAGGGCAGCCTAACCCTTGCTTAGCTGCGTGAATCTGGCAGCGGGATGAGTCCATCCTCTGTGATGACTCTCACAGCATGGGAGGTGTAGGGCAAGATTGTGCCTGCAGGAGAGGGCAGAGCAGCTGAGTACAGGACTGTGTACACTTAAGACAGGTCTGCTCCCTGCTGGAGCTCAGTCTTGGGCCAGGACAGAAACAAGGAAGGTCTCTCACAGAGCATGTGCGTGGGTGCCTGCATGCACGCGTGTGTATGTGGGCTCCTGAACCTCCATTGTATTGTGGAAATGCACCCTGCCAGTACCATATTCTGGGCCCCTATGCCATGATTGTACCTGAGAATGCCAGGCACTTAAGGAAACAGTCTGGCTCATGGTGGTTCCTCCGAGGTCAGGGAGTTGGTGGTGGTGCCTCTTTCCTTGAGCCCCTCCTTGGCAAAACACTCGAAAGATGGTTTTTAAAAGGCAACCAAGCCACATCCCAGAATGAAAGTGCTGTTGACAGGGTGCTGGAGGCGCAGGTCTGGGAGGCTGCAAGAGGAGGAGTTGGCTGTGGATCCACCTAGGGCCTACGTCTCCATCCTCAGCTGCAGGATCACCTCGCCAGGTCCGCAATAAGTTCAAAGACAGCAGCCAGCACGGCAAACTTGAATCTTGGTTCCAGATCAATCACAGCGCATTTTCTGCAGCAAGGGAGCAGGCATGGGGGAGGAGGGGTGTTTCTGAAGACATTCTATGTCATTCTAAGACGGAGCTGGTACTGTTCAGGGGATGTCTGTGCATATTTCATGGATGTGGCAACTTCTATACCTAAAAGCCTGAGATGCCTCTCATGTTTAATTAAATTCTGGCCTTTCTCAAGGCCTCTGGGCTCAGAGACTCACAGTGAACACTGTTGTGTTATTTCTCCCCATCTCTAGGCTCTGACTCCTCTCTCCTCCCCACAAGACTCCTCTGCAAGGATCAGCCCTTGGTCAAGGACACACTTCAGAGCCTGACTGGCTTTATTCTACTCACATCCATCCCTGCCCCCAGGGCCATTAGTGATGGTCTTCTTATACATTCTGTCTAAACCAAATGTCCGTGAGCCTCTTCAGTCCCTCCCTGGCATTTGCCACACTGTATTGTCCTGGTTATTTACATGCTTGTTAGCTTGTTATGTTCTAGTTTCTAGACTTTAGGCTATACCAGGGTTTCTCAACCTGTGGGTCATGACCCCCTTTGGGTCCAGCGGCCATTTAACAGGGGTCACCTAAGACCATCAGCAAACACAGATATTTACATTACGATTCATAACAGTAGCAAAATTACAGTCATGAAGTAGCAATGATAAAAATTTTATGATTGAGGATCACCACATGATGAACTGCATTAAAGAGTCACAGCATTAGGAAGGTTGAGAACCACTGGGCTATATAAAGGCCAAGGTGGTCTATTTAGTGTGTGTGTGTGTGTGTGTGTGTGTGTGTGTGTGTGTGTGCTCTTATCAGGGTGTATACTGTAGCTATTCAGTAAGTATTTGTCTTGGGAACAGTGAAACGCTCTCTGTTTCAAAGGCCCCTTCCCGCCCCCCCATTCCTCTCCTTTCAAAAGATAAGCGTCATCAGGTAAGTCCTTGTTCAATGACCATCCTTCCCGGAATCAGCCCTTACCTGCCCCTCTCTCCTCTTGGTGACAAGGTTTTCTTCCTTCCCTAAGCCACGCTCCCCGAGTTTTTAACCCTTTCTCCTGCCTGCTCAAAAGTTTGCAAGCACCCGTGGCATCTTGGAGGTTGCTATGCTGCAAACAGCAGGGCTTCCTCTCCTCAGCTGAACTAAGCTCTGTGTGGTGTCGTCTACCCATGGCCTGGGTGATGCTGATGCTGCGCGTCTCGGACGACACCGAGAATTTCTGCTCTAGCCTGTGGAGTTAGTTGCACCAGTACTCATAGTCCATCTCTGTCCTCTGTCTTCAAGGTCTCAGTTTCCATTGAACACGTCACTCCTGGTAGTTAAAGTATTTTCCTCATTCCAACGTTAAAATAAAACCCAAAGCGAAATAAGATCTGCCTAAATTCAGCCTCCACTTTTCCCCACCCTTCAATGCGAGAGCTGAGATTGGCGCAGGACGACCTCCTGGCTCAGTGTGTCGGTCCTCTGAAGGTTCAGTCCCCAGCCACTCTGTCTGTCACATGGCAGTTCTTCAACTCCTTTTAGTCTGTTTCTTCTAGTGTCTTTTATAGAAATTCCCACCCACTTACTCTCTTTCTGTCTGCATGACTCCACTACAATTTGTAGGAAAAGTAGGAACTGGCAGAACCCTTCGCCTGTCCCAAAACAGCTGCCGTGGGCCTGTCTCTGACCCTTCCCCACCCTTGGGGACTAAAGATGGCATCCTTGTCCTGCCACAGAGATGCTTCCAGCTCACAGGGACAGTCCTGACCAAGAGCTAAACCATCTAGCTTCCAAGGTACCTGGATATCCTGGTGCAAAACGAAATTTAGAACCTGTAATTGGGGTATCATTGGCACCCAATGCTGTGGGATTTCAACTGTTCTAGGTTTCTTTTCAGTGGACAACACCAGGAAATAAGTAACTTCTTAAATAGGGTGTGTTTTTCCTGATGTTTTCAAATCAAATTTACAGCAACAGGGCTTTACTTGAGCATATTGATTTCATATTTCAAATTCTAAATGAACCTGACATAATTATTGTATAGATCTCTCAATAGTCACACAACTGCCTCAGAACCAAAACACCACTGCCAACTATAAAGTCATTTCTCAAAGCAATTTTAAAACTATGCTGCTCCCATGGCTGAGAGAGGGAAGAAGCAAGCTCTGTGCTTCATGTCTCCTCATATGAGAGAACTAATCCCGTCATGGTGGTTATTTGATGAAACATGTCGAAACAGCTTTTAAAATGTTCTTCCAGTCATTGTGAGTTCTGTTCCCGGATCTGCCAGCAGCTAGGCATTTGACCCTGAACCCTGAACACATAATTCCTCCATACTTATGCCTAAGTATCCTCACATGTAGGATGAGGTCATTGGTGACGTTTCTGGGTCCTAAATTCTCTGCTATTTTTGAGTTCTATGTCAAAGGATCCCAACCCTTCCAATCAAGAACACATACTTCAGTGAGAGGAAACAAGCCTGCCTTCCCATCTGCATTATTGGAATATTTTTCTTCCTGAGTCAGGACAGTAAAATCATGGGCTGGAGAACATCAGGCGTGGGCACGGAGCTGCTGGGTATGCTTCTTCATCGCTTGGGACTTGATTGTCCTCACCAAAGGCGTTTTCATTCCAAGCCCAGCATGCACAGCTGGCAGTCGCATGTCAGCCATGGTAGGAACATGTGTGCTGGCATCTGCAGAATGCGGATTCCTTTGCAGTTCACCAGATCTGATGTCCTGGCTCTAGCTCTAAGGGGAAAAGCCCAAGTTTGCCAAACTCAAGCTCTAAAGGCTGAGTTTGCAATACTGCTGGGAACAGGAGAAGGTTGTGTGAGCCAGACCAGTGCACTTGGGCCTCTGCCCCGGGGGTGCAGCTTTGCAGGCCCAAGCACAGGGGGAAAAGATCAGGGCCCATGGCCACAAGGCCTGGCTGCACCCCAAGGACCATGAGCTACTCTCTCCAGCCTTTGCACCTGGAGAGGTTCATGGACTCTATGGCCCAAGGGTTTCCAAGAAGATAGTGATAAATCTCTATCATTGTGTTGATAAGCGTTTACTGTTGACTACACGTAAGGCTTTGTTTTGGAGCTAGGAATGCAATGGTGGACAGATAGATCTGGAAACTTTCGAACAGTGGCTCTCAAAATTTACAGAAACCACCTGGAGAGCTGTAAATATTCTGTACCCAGGTTACCCACGAGATCACTCACATCAGAAAGTTTGGCCAAGACATCAATACTTTCAGAGTTCACTACGTGATTCCTAGAGTCTAGAGAGGAGGCAAAGAGTGAGGTGACGTGAGATCATGCCACGGCTGGAAGGTATGGGGCAGGCTGCTGGCACAGCTGCCCGTAGTGGGGGAAAAGAAGAGATAAGCTGGAGGCCAGTCTGTAAGGAGGAGTCTCAGAGACCAAAGTGCACGGCCAAAGACACGGTGGAGTTGGTAGTAAAGGAAGGGGATTTGCCAAAGGAAATGATGGCTGGAAGCAAGGCAGAAGGGATAAGCCAGGGGAAGGGGCCCTTAACTCACGAAGAGGGAAGTGGCTGGAAGGGCAAGAAAGAGTCCACTGTCAGCGACTTATATGTACAGTGTGTTTTCAGAAGGAGTGTTCTCCAGGAAACTGCCTGCATTTACTGAGAAAAGAAGGAGCCCATGGGGAAGAAGAAATAGAAGGAGTGGAATAGGCC
The DNA here is from genome assembly GCA_902168405.1 of Peromyscus aztecus. Classification (NCBI taxonomy): domain Eukaryota; kingdom Metazoa; phylum Chordata; class Mammalia; order Rodentia; family Cricetidae; genus Peromyscus; species Peromyscus aztecus. The sequence goes on along the minus strand of CABHPQ010175207.1, from coordinate 28,011 downwards.
GTAGTGGAGGAGCCAGAGGCGCTGATGCTGGTCTTGTGTCTCTTGACTTTTGGTGGCCGTGTGCTCCAGGAAGAACACTGAATTCCAGCCAAATGAGGGGAATGTTGCAGATTCTTTATCCTTGCCAACAAATTACTTTGAAGTTAAATGTTTTGTTTTTAGCATACCTATAGACTCATAAATGGGGTATACTCTTTACCCAGTTTCCCCAGTGGTGCCAGATTACAAAACCTTAGTGCAATATCAAAATTAGGATACTGACATTAACAGAAAGCATCAATATTCTGAGTTCTCAGGTTTTTCATGTGTGTGTGTGTGCGTGTGTGTGCGTGTGCATGTACGTGTGTGTGTGTGTGTGTGTGTGTGTGTGTTTCCATGCTAGTCTATCACTTGTGTAAATTGACTCATATCTACTAGGATATAAGATACAATCTGTTTCTCAGATTGCCCTTTTATAACCTAACCTACTCCTTCCTGTCACAAGTACCAATTGTAAATCCGCTAAACTATTTTACAACCATGTGATTTTTTTTTTTTTGCCACGTATTAATGTTATGTGAATCAGTCATAGTGGAGCCTATAATGCCTGGAACTTAGGAGACAGAGGAGAGACTGGACTACACAGTGAGATCTTGTCTCAAAAGTCCAAAGGCTGGAGATGCAGCTCAGTGGTAGATAATTAAGCACTGCAAAAGAGAATATCATATATAAATAAGATCACACCACACAGCGTGACCTTTTGTGACATTTTAAAATGCAACTCAACTCCCTTGAGAGTTACTCAAGCTCTACTGAACAGTTATCCACCCCGTTCCCACCTTTCCATGGCAAAGTAACTTTCAGTGCTGTGGTTTATTTGTGTGTTGACTTGACTGGGTTGCAGGGGCCCAGGTATTTAGTCACGGAAACACTATTGTGGATGGAATGAAATTAACATTTAAATGCACGGACTCGGTGCCTTTCAGAATATGTGAGAATCTTGTCCAGCCAGCTGAGGACTTCACAAGAACAGAAATGCTCACTGTCTCCCAAGTACGAGATGCTTTCCATCTGATGGTCTCCAAGCCAAAGCCTCAGGCTGTTCCTGCCTTCAGGTGTGAATCGAACCATTGTCTCTTCCTGGGTTTTCACTTCAGATTGGCCCATACCACCAGATCCTGCCTTTGTGGCCTTCAGACATGGAAGTCCTTACTTCTCTGTCTTTCTCCTTATCTTTCTTCCCTTCCTCCCCTTTGTTCCTTTCTATTGGTTTTATTCCTTTGAAGAGCCCTGACAGCTTGTTTAATGAAGAGCAACTGGGCTGTTTCTTGTGTTTAGCAATTATGAGTAAAGCAAATCCCCATTCTTAGTGTTTTCTGTGGTGAATATGTAAATAGCCTAAAAGAAGTGAGGGGTTCCTGAGCTCTGACCACCAGGCCTATCTTTCTTTGGAGGTAGCTTTTATTCTATATGCCCTAGCTGTTTTCCTCTATCAAAAGCATAATCTAAGATCCACCAATGGTTCATTTAGTCCTAGATCTATTCCAGTTCACAGGAGGGTTGCTATTTTTGCCTTGTGTTTGCTGATATTGCCAGTATGTCCCACGGCATCAACTGGGAAAAGTAAGGACATTGGTAATTATTTACCCATATATTCATTTACTCTTTTTTTATTCTATAAAAATTATTGAGTGTTTCTACATCCCTGGTGCTGTTTTCTGTGTACTGGGGCTTTAGCAAGTACTCACTCTGGCAAAAATATTAGCCAGTTGGACCTTATGTGTTAGCAAGGACACCTGATTAGAGATGAATTAAGTGTGTAGGGGTCAGCTGGTGAAAAATTGCTAGGAAAAAAATCCCAGAAGTGAGAGAAAGCATCCAAAGAGTATTTTGATCAGGGCTGCTGTTGAGGAGAGGGTTCAATGAAGACCTCCTTGAGAAGTGATATTCAAACAAAGGCCTGAGGGGGAAGGATGGAGTCAGAAAGGTGTGTGGAAGGGTCATGGTGCTGGTGTTCAAAGGCTCACATCCTCTGTGGCAGGCATGACTGCGCAAGTGGGACCCAGAGATATAGCCAGAGGCCAAGTCCCTTGTCTGTTTCACACAGCGAAAGCCACTGGTTGTCCTCACGCAGTGACCATGTAGGGACACCATGGTGCTTGATGGTATCTGATCCCAGAGGTGATACTTAGGCAGCATGTTTTAAATTTCTCCCAGTGTAAAGGGGGATTTCAGGGGGAGCGGATAGTGTCTTCCCCTTGGGTCATATCCCAGCATGACTTACAAGTGCTGAATGTTAAACTTGTAACTGTTTCATTATGGAGTGATGGGAACACAAAAGCCTCCTCCTCTTCCCTAATGTTGCAGCCTCTTCAGTCTATTCTTGAGGACATGAGCAGGAGGTATGTCTCTGGTGAAGCTCACCCCGGGATGGAGTTTGGTGTGCGGAGTCAGGATGCCAGCAGAAAGGAATGGTTTACCCCAGAGGCACTCCTGTGGGGCAGAAGCAAGTGCCTGACACGTGTCACTAGAAGAAAGAGTGCATTAAAGTAACTGTGGTTTGAGGTAGGTGCATACCCACGGAAGTCTATTGTTACATAGTGACAAAGACAGGGAGCCAATCTAGATGTCCAGGAGCAGACTAGTAGATAAAGATTATGTGGTCCATAATCAACGCAGACTTTTATTTGGCTGTAAGAACAGAGGAAAACAGATAAAAGTAGAGATCATTACGTTAAGTAAGATAAGACAGACCAATAAAGATAAACATGCTTTCTCATGTGCAGAACGTGTGTGAATGTGTGTATGTGTGTGTAAGACAGGAATATAGAAAGGGACCATGAGGTGGGAGAGATTGATCTACACAGAAGATGGAGGGCATGAGAGAGGGCAAAGGAACACGTGACACAAAAGGAAAGGGACTACGTCCAAGTAGTGACTTGGACGACACGGAGAGACAGAGGGTGGGAGGAGAAGGGCAAACAAGAACAAAGAATGTCTTTTCCCGTCAGTGGACCACCGAAGAGCCTGGTGTCATCACGGACTGCCACCTCATCTAGGGCTACAGGTATTGTAAAACAAGACATACCCAAAGCGTCACTTCCGCAGACACATCCCTGACGCTGAGATCTGCGTGTTTGACCCTGGAGGAAAGAGAAGAAAACGGAGGAATTCCCACTTGGTGGTTGCATCGTGCCGGGTGAGCGTGAGCTACATCCTAATTCCTGGAGTCCTTCCTCAAAGAAGTTAGTTACCTGGAGCCAAGTCTGCATCTCTGGACCTGCATTCATGGTGGTTGGAACAGGACAGTGACCATGTCTGCAGCATGAGGTGCCCTCCCACGAAAGGAATGCTGAAAAACTAATCAGAAAGCTAAGTCCTAACAACATTATGAAGAGAGGCATTTAAGTGCCTATCTGTTAGGTTTTGTAAGAAAAATGTGGAGATTTATTACAGGCTCCAGACCTTCCCCATGATTTTCAAGTACCTATTAGAGATACAAAAGATTATGATAAAAAAGTGACTAGACTCCTATAGTACATGCAATTTACAATTTGCCGTAAGTCTGTCTGATGTGTCCAGTGAATAAAAGGTTAATAGTAAGAAATGTGAGTAACAGAATTAAAAAAAAATAAAAGAACTGCTCAAATATTTAATGAAAATCAATACCCATTTTTTTCATTCTAAAAAATTCCTCAGAGGACAAAAGTAGAATAATTTGGCTATGAACTTTGGTAAAGTTATGCTTTTATAAGCAGATCATCATGTAGCTCTTAAAATAAAAACCAAGAAAGAGAACAGCATAGCCATCTACGACCACAGCAATTCCACATTGCTTTGAAGTTGATAAAAAAAAAAAAAAATAAGAGAGTTATCAATGAAAAGATAATTTTTTGAAAAGAGCATTCAAATTTTTATCTTAATACCATGGAACTAAACTGAAGATTATCATAAATCTGATAATGAGTAGTTTAACGAAGTGGCACAAATTGATTAAAATGAACCCTTTCCACATACAAGCGGTAATTAGGAGATCCAGTGCTATGGAGATATCTGACAGCTGTCACATAAGACGGGTCTACATGGCTAGTGGTTAGTCTGATGAAAAACGTACAGGTCCAAGCAATGAAAATCTAAAGTGTGTTTCTCCAGAGATCTAGATGGGAGGTTGAGAGAAATTCCCAGTTACCAAATATTTACGAATCTCGCCGCAATGGCATCATTTTCCAGGCCATTGTCTTCATTTTCATGCGATTCTCATGAAAGCATTAGTAGAAAACTATTGGGAAATTACACTACAAAACCTACATGTCTGTAACACAGGGAGTGGCAGGAGGGAAGGAATGAGTCAGGGGGCCCACACAGGGAGGGCTGAGTTGGGACAGTGTCCAGTGTTCCGAGTGTCCTCTTCGATGACCTCAGTGAGAACAGAGTTTGGTGTCAGCCATTGGGAAGACAGCTGAGGATCGAAGAAGTGCAGACAATGATGGAGTGTCAGCCGGACGGTGGGAAAGTAATGTAGGGAGAAGGTTAGTTCTTTAGATGGAAGAAAAGAAATTGAGACTAGAGCCGAGGATTAGGATTGTTGTTATTATTGTTATTGTTATTGTTGTTATTATTATTATTATTATATGCCTGCTTATTTTCTAGTGAGAGATAGAGAGAGAAAGAAAGAGTGTGGATTTGGGTTGGTGTGGAAGTGGGAATGATCTGGGAAGGAACCTTAATAAGAAATATTGTATGAAAAAATTTATTTTAAATAAAAATATGCATTTCTGGGCTCTTTATCTTTGAAGATGTTTTTTCTTAATAAGAAATCCTGAACCTGTCCCTCTGTCACTTTCATTTTTTCCTCTGTGTGTTGGGGTCATTCATATGAGCACATTCAGCACCATTAGAACCACCTCTTTGTCTGTTGCCTGGTACTCAGCATCCCTTTCAACAGACAGACTGGTGGTTTGCAGCAGCTGATTTTCCAGTGTTGTAAAGAATATCCTCGAACCTGTCTCTGAATGCAGGTGGACAATTGCTTTTCTAGAAGGGAGACTACATTTTCTCAGACAAGAGAAGGTAAGATTCACCATAGGCCAAGTGAAGATATGTGAGAAGAAGTGTTGGCTGGAACTGAGTTGGAACTGAATTCTGTGGAACAGTGGAGGGACAGCCAAAGCCAGCAGAAGAGCCATGGAGACCATGTCCTTCCTGTCCCACAGAATAGCAGTGTCTGGATCAGCGAGTGTGGTGGTTTTAACCCCCAGCCAGAACTATCCCTTAGTCCTGAATCCAGCTTCTCAGGGTCAAAGAATTCATTCAATATCAACAGGCACATTTCTGTGCTCAGGCACACAGTGCATTAAGGCACAGGTTCACACAGCAGGGCTACTGCAATCAGCAACTCAAGATTACCTGGAGAACTGTCCCCAGTGCTGGTCCCAGGTCACACCTCCATGTAGAAACTAGAATCTGGGAATGAGACACATCACTACCACACCCCACAGCAAGTTCTCTGCTGGTTGGAATGCTTGCTAGAGTCTGAGGACCACTGCTCTTTCCCCTGCTAGACACAATGAATCCCCAGTCCCTCCTCAGAACAGAACCCCATCACTCTTATTCTTGTTCCATCAGGGAGGAGGAGCCCAAGGAGGAAACATTACTGGTGACAGAGGGGAGCATCCAACAGAATATCTTGTAAGGCTGCTGTTCTGTCAGAAGGTGGATACTGTGGGTGCTCCAGTCAGGGGGCTGCTTCCCCAAGAAGAGGTTCTTGCAGAGCAACTGGGCATTGGAAAATGATTTCAGACAGTGGTGCCTGCTAATCTCTGTGTGAGCATTTCTCTGGTGCTGCCACCCAGGAGAGACCACTCTGCTATAGTCAGAAGTTTTCCTGTGTCCCGCCTGACCCACGGTCAGGACAAATCTCTCACCCATAGTCCTACAACCTTTTATAAAATAATCACACAGAGGCTTAATATTATTTATAACTGCTTGGCCATTAGCTCAGGTTTATTACTGACTAGCTCTTACACTTAAATTAACCCATAATTCTTATTTATGTTTAGCCACATGGCTTGGTACCTTTTCTCAGTTCTACCTTGACATCTTGCTTCCTCTGTGTCTGGCTGGTGACTCCTGACCCAGCCCTTCCTCTTCCCAGAATTCTCCTTGTCTACTTGTCCTGCCTATATTTCCTGTCTGGCTATTGGCAAATCAGCATTTTATCAATCAATCAGAGCAACACATAGTTATAGCATACAGAATGACATCCCACAGTACTTCCCCTTTTCTGTCTAATTAAAAAGGAAGGTTTTAACTTCAACTAAGTAAAATTACATATAACAAAACAGTTATCAAGCAATAATTACAGTTATAATATCTAGTCTATTTATATTTGGCAAAATTAAAGATAATATTCTATCTATCCTATATTTGTGAGTCTATCTAATTTATCTTTTATCATAACCAAGGAAAATTATATCTATCTAGTCTTCAACTACATCAAAGACCCCAGAAGGATATATTATTACCTAAGTAAACAGGAAATGTGTTGTGAGAAGCTTCCAAAATTCTGGAAATGACAGAGACAGCTGCCTGCCTGGACAGTCATCCAAAGTTCCTCTGCAACATTGGGGCATCTATCCTCAGCCTTATAGGCCTAGAGTCTCTCTCTCAGTCACTCCTCTCTATGTCCTGTAGAATATCTGGCAGTCTCCTGTGAAGCAGGAACCTGAAGGATCATCTTGCCTTGCAAAGTTCAGTGGTCACCTTCCTATGAGTCCTGCATGTCCAGTTGATACAACATTTTGTCAAGCAGTCCAGGCAAGAGAAAAACTCCATATAGAGTATCTTCAACACCCATCTTTCTCTTTGAGGTAAATTGGTGCTGCCAGGAGTAGACATGTCTCATTGTCCAGGAAAGTCTAAGTTTTTAAAACATTTAAATGCCATATTCTGTAGGTCTTTGAAGTGTTTGAAGATTACCTACCTAACTGAAATGTATCTATGTATACCTAGAAAATTTAACTAACATGACTTAAAGTTTGATTATCATAGATGACTAATAATTAATCTGTATTTTTCAACTATACACTACAATTTCAAATGAGTTGCATAGACAAAATACTTTAAACAAGAGTTGAAATAACAAAATTAACTTTAAATTTGTATCAATAAACTAAAATCCATAGCAATGTAAAACATTTTAAGCAAGTTGGTGCTCTTTAAAAGTAGATTCAATAATATACCCTTTTATCTTATCATATCCATATCCTATATTTCTATATCATATCCCCCTTTCTTCTTTTAGAAAGAGATTGACTTTGACCAATAATAATTTGTAACCAACAACCTGAACAAAGACAAACATCCATAATTCATTTTTTATGAATGTAGGAGTAGTGTTCTAGGCTACTTCCTGCTGATAGGGGGTACTGGTAGTCTTATGGGGATCCTGAGAAAATTTGAGATAATAGTTAAGTCCTGGGAAGACTGGCTATAACCTTTGTTGATAGGTACCAATGGTTAAGGTTCAGAAGGTCTGGTTTGATCAAATCTGATCCATCTTAACTTGGAACAAATCCATAGCCTCTTACTTCCTGTGGAAACAAAAGCAGGGCCTCCTTTCCAAAGCAACATATCCTTAGATCCAAATTTTGAAGTCAAGATACCTTTAAAATACATATATTGGTTTAATTTAGCAGTCTTTATAATTAAATGTCTCGCTGCAGTTAAAAATCCCAAAGATGATATAATCCAGACTCTGTGTGTGATTTCCATTTTTATGTGGCTTATTTTTATATTACTTTTACTATCTCTTTAAAAGACTTTATTTTTTAAAACTATCTATTTCTTTATATAACTGTCTATATTCATTTTCCTCTCTCTTCCAAGCCTACATACATGTTTACACACACTGTAAGCCATTTAAAGTCTTATTCCATCTGAATCTGCCTTATTGTAAATCTATTGTTTTAAACTGCAGTGACTAGTACTGAAGCCTCCACCCACCTCAGCTTTCCAATATGACAGTGGTACATTTACTGCCAGCTCTGGGAGCCATGTACATTACCAGCTCTTGGAAACAGTAGGTCTATATCTCCATCAAAGCAGCATGTAGCCCAGAAATCATTTTTTTCTTTCCTTTTTTTTTTTTTTTGGTCTGTACTAGCAAAAGCTATATCCACCATGCTGTATGCTGTATGGCTTGCCACTGTGTACAGTGGCAGGAATCTGTCATGCTATACTCAAGCCCATACACTGTGAACCCGCCATACTGTAGCTCAAGTCTGCATGCCATGGCATCTCTCTGTACCTTGGCGTCTCTATATCTCAACCCACATGAGACATGCAGTAGAAAGCTATTTTTGGCTCCATTATTGTGTGTTTAGAAGCCCTTTTTAAACTCTTTTAGGCCTTATGGAAATTTCAGAGCCCTGCATTGGTACGCCAAATGTAGTTGGAAGATTTCCTATGTCCCGCCTGGCCCAAGGTTGGAACAAATCACTCACCCACAGTCCCTCAGACTTTTATAAAATAATCACTCAGAAACTTATATTAATTATAACTGTTCAGCCACTAGCTCAGGCTTATCATTGACTAGCTAAATATACAGGCAGGAAGTATAGGCGGGCAAGCAGACAATGAGAATTGCGAGAAGAGGAAGGCTGAGTCAGGAGTTGCCAGCCAGACACAGAGGAAGCAAGATGACAAGGCAGAACTGTGAAAGGTACCAAGCCATGTAGTTAAACATAAATAAGAATTATGGGTTAAATTAAGTGTAAGGACTAGTCAGTAATAAGCCTGAGCTAATAGCCAAACAGTTATAATTAATATAGGCTTCTAAGTGATTATTTTATAAAAGGCTGTGAAACTGTGGGTGAGAGGTTTGTCCAGACCGTGGGCCAGGCAGGACACAGGAAATCCTTCAACTACACTCTGCTAGCAGTTAGAGATAAGCAGATAACAAATCACAAAAAAAGCTGAAGGAGGAGAAAAAGAAAACTCACTTTCTTCTAAAATCACACTGAGTGCCATAGTGAGATTTAGGCTTGAAATCCAAGGAATGGATCCACTATGGTAAATGCTTTGTGTCTAAGCAGCGTGGGAAACAGCCGATGGCCAGAGGGTTGCTGTGGGTAAGATGGCTACACCGCTTCTGTGGTTAACTGACTGCCTGGGGTGAGAAAACTGAGAGATTCTCAGACCCCAGCTTAGGAAAGAAACAGGCAGGTGAATATCTAGGTCCAGGCTTTTCGCAGACTGTCTGCCTGTCTTTAGGGAAACAAGCGTGGCCTCCTTATCTGGATTCAGGGTGTGAAGTACTCACAGATAATAACACTGAGGGACAGTGGCAACAGATTGAATGCCCACGACTTTACAGGCCTGTCCCTTTAATACAGCCGTCAAGATCCAGAAGCTATCTGTGTCCTCAGGTCACTCCCTCCTTGTCTAAAATGAGGCCCGAGATCTAAAGTTTTGTCAACAGACTTGAGTTTTAATTCTCAGATACTGAAAGGCACAGCAAATGAGAAGAAGGAAACCGAGTCTAAAGTGCAAGCTCAGGAAACCCCATGCTGACCTGCATGCCTAGATCACAGCAATGCCAGAGAATGAAAGGGACAAGACAATCCAATCTCAGGACACCATCCTATTCTATAATACCCAGCAGGGTTCTTTTGGGCACTGGCTTTTGAGTATCCCAAGCACGCTGGTGCCTCCTGCTAATTAAGGACAAGAAGGGGACATCTTCTAACTCCCAGAGCTCTGGAGGCATCTCACATGTGCCAACGTGAGGTATCACGGGGTGTTCTGAGGGAAAAACTGAGTCTGGTTTACACAGCTCCCCTAGGGGCACAACAGCAGCTTTCCCTCTTTCTTCCTCCTCCTTCCTGGGAAACTGGGCTAGAGGCACTCTCCTCATTTTCTCCTGCAGATCTCTGCTTCCCAGGGGAACTAACTTATTTCTTGTAGGTAGGCTTAAGCCTTGAACTCAATTACCCATAGAATTCTGATGCTCTATACTGGGTGGCTGTGGGAATAACAAGGCCCTGAAAAAGCAATCCCACAGATGACTGGTCATCGATCCCGATAAAACAGCAAGTCCGCAGATGCCACACAGAGCGTTGGTGCTAACACAAAGGTGCATTAGGGCTTGTCACTGGAGGGATTCCTGGACTCTGGTGCTTATTTTTGTTTCTGCATTTCAATTAAAATATAATGCACTGTCCCCTTCTTTCAGACATTTGTTTAATTGTGAGATTAGAGGCTACCATAAAACCTTCAATGCACTCATATTTCTTCTTGGCAGGGCATAGAAAAGTTAATTTGGACTTAGCTCCAGAAGCATTTTGACTGAGCCGTCCCACTGTTTATCATTCCAAAGGCACTGACAGTGCTAATGAATGTCTGCAGTTGTACATCATTTTATAAACACATGCTGTCCCCAAGGTGGTGCCAGTTAAATTCCCAGTAAAGGATTAACAAGGACCCATTGGAAAGAGGCAAGGACCCCTTTGACAAGTTCCCAGAGGCATGCCCCAACTGTAGCAGCCGTAGGTGGCTTGTGGGAGACTCTGCTGCTTCCTGAGGCACACCGGCCCTACATGACTTACTTAGGAGCTGCTGTTCCTCACACTGATGTTTATCTCATCTGCAGCTAGGGATTGCAGGCCATTGTGATGATGTGACACATGCTGCTAGAGCTGTCCTTGGGGGAAATGATGCTACTACCATCCTGCCCTGGTTAAGGCAGGGTTGTCACTGTGGGGCAAGAGTAGGGGCAGGAAAAAGATTAGGTAAACCCAGGGCGGGTCACAAAGCAAGCCCAGTGTCAGCTGGGCCGGTCCGTTCTGCAGTAAAGTTCGTTAATCTGTACCTGAGCAGCTCCTGAGATTAACGGGTAGTGACTTCTGCTGGCCCAGGGCACTATGTGACTTGTTACTGCGCAGACTCAGAATCAGGCATGAGGCATCTGTGGGGAGTATCTGCCACTATTTATTTTCAAATTCAGCTTTATGCTTTGCTATTCATTTGTAATCCCTCCTGTGAGAATAATGGTCACCAGCTTTGATTTCCCTTTCAGGCACCAAAGGACAAATGGAAAGGTGTCTTTGAACTGTATCTAGGTAAATAGGATGGGGAGGTACCCTACCCCAAATCAGCATGTGTGGAGGTCAGGGAACTAGCTTTCCATTCTCTAGAGTCACCAGTCAGTACCTCTCAAAGCAAACAACCCCTAAGGTTACATTTCTCCCCAGCTTTGGGAATGAAAGTTAACTGAAAGTCGGAGTTCACTTGAAAAGTCCGATTCTCTCACATACATTCACAGTTTTAGCTAAGAGAGGAGAACATCGGAGAGGAAGTGAGGAGGCAGGGAAGGAAGACAGACTGGGGTTCTGATCAGCACTGCCTCTGTTTCCTCAGTTTGCGGTCCTGCTCTTGCCCTAATACAAGTGTGAAAGTCTCACGACAAATTGAGGAGTTGATTCTCACTTTCCACCTTGTTGGTTCTGGAGTGTGAACTCAGGACAACACGTTAGGTCTCAGCTGCTTCCTCAAGCCCCACAGCTACGGCAAAGTGACAGTGGAGTCCTGACACTCCAAGCTCACTGTCCCTCCTCCCCCTAGAGAGACTCCTCCTGCAAAGAAGTGTTGTGCTCTCCAAATACAGCCTGAGTGTCATGTCAGCCCAGCCTGTCCTTTGCAACCATGCAGTGGATGGTACGCATTTTGCGCAAGAGAAACATACAAACAGATCACATAATAGGTAAAATAAAACTTTTCTTTTGGTTAGTTCCACCTACTTTCTTCTAAGATATTTTTTCAGTAACCACAAATGGGACCATCCAGAGGTCTATCTCTTTGACTCTCCTTTATCAAGTACTATCTTGAACATTTTCTTCAAGTCAGTTCATATAGATCTCCTTCAGTTTTTTGAACCTTTGAATACATTATTACAGTGCTGATTTAGCTATTTTCTATTTTCTGATTGATAGAGATATGGAGTGCTTCTATTATTCTTTTAGATTAATATTTTATTAAAATAGAATGTCCATATGGAAATGTACATAAGTCACAGGCATGCAGGAAAAAAAAAAAAAAAAAGCCACGAGAGAACCCACCTGCTATCATTTTGATGTAATTTGTCCCCTAAAGGTTCATGAGCTGGAAGCTTGATCCTCAGTGTCACAGAGGTGGTGGAACCTTTAATAGTTGGGGTCCACTGCAAAGTGATGGGACCTTTGGGGAAGGGGATGCTGTATTCAAAAAGACTCAGTGAAGTTCTCATGAGATCCTCATTAGTCCCCTGAGGAGTGGGTTGTTAAGAGAATGAGCCTGACCATGGACTGCTCTGGCTTTCTGTCTCTCCATGAGACCGCTGTCTCTGCCAGGTGATTTCTACCACAGTATCATCAGCAATGCTGTTCTACAGACAATGAACTCCATCAGAGGTCTGGGCAACCCAATCACAGCAAAATAAACCTCTTTTCATTATAAAGTGCCTAACCTCAGGTATTTTGTTATATTGACAAAACACAAACAAACAAACAAACAAACCAAAACCCAGAATAATGCAATATCCTATAACAAAAGACAGACCAAGAAACTGTTATTAATAGAACTTTGGAGGAACCCCAGGAATTTCACCTTCCAGTTCCCTCTCATTCCCCTCTGAGTGAAGACTAGGCTCCTGTGTTGTCCAAACTTCCATGATAAACTTCTATAACTTTTTGTACAACCAGATCTCCTGTCTTAATATCATCAGCCCAGAAAGAACATTCTCAATGATTCACGCAAATTGTGGAGTTCCAGGTAGAGATGTGCAGCTATCCAATCACAGGGCACCTGTCCACTTCAGGGCATTTGCTGTTATTGTTTGTTAGGAATGTAAGCAGAGGCTTGTGAAATGCACTTTTGGTTCCCATCCCCTCCTGAAATGAGGGCACATGAGAAAAGTTAATATCTGGATACCACTGTGACTGTATATTGGAAAAGGGTCTCTGAAGGTTGATGAGTGAATGTGCAGTCAGATGAAATCCTGAGAGGACGTGTATTCTTAGGAGCAACACCTCAGACCCATGGGAAGTTGGCAAAGCCTTCTTCTGATCCAAGTATGAGTGTTTATGAATTATTGACTGTAGCAGAAGTTTCTCTGGTCCATCAACAAAGGTTATAGCTGGTCTTCCCAGGACTTGACCATTATTTTGAATTTTCTCAGGATCCCCATACGATTGCCAGTGCCCCCAATCAGCAGGAAATAGTATGAAAAGCTATGCCCAAATTCCCAAAATATTGTTTATAAATATTTATTTTTATTTAAAGGAGGTTGATTACAAATGCAATCTCTTTCTAAAGAAGAAGAGGGGATATAGATATGATAGGATAAAAGGGTGATTATTGAATCTACTTTTAAAGAGCAACAACAAATTTGGCTCTTGGGAGAGACTGGATCACTTCTCTCCAGACAACTAGAAGAAGTAGAACTTCCCATCTGTGTGCAATGGGAGGATGTATGACCAGTTTGAACTTCTGTGATCCTGAGGACGTTTCTCAAGAGTGATAGTCCACGTTGCTGTAGCTGTGTTTGCACTGCCACCACACACACACACACACACACACACACACACACACACACACACACACACACCCTTCTGCAGCCAGGCAATTGTGGTTCCCTTTGGTTTCTACATATGCACCCCAGTCCCCTAGACAGCATTGGGCCATCTACTCCAGGGACTGTTAGAGAGTGACAAGCAAGTGCAGAAAGCCACCATCACTGTGAGATGGTGATACTTTATTGTCCTCTACTTATGTCCCAGGAAGGAAATCACATCAGATTCTGGTGTGAGGACAGCGGCCCTGGGCTGCTGGGCTGTGTTCCCGTCCGCTGGGCTGTGGGACTTCTGGGAATAAGGGTTATTTTTCCTCCCTAAGGCTATAATGTGTTGCATCTTTGGTCAGGTTTGCGAATGTGTTACATGCTTGAAGGTTGTTCCTTTGATAAAGCTGCCAGTGATCCTGGGTGGTAGCTAGGTAACCATACAAGTTAGGGAGTGACTGAGGAGGAAAAGGTGCTTTGAGTGTTATCTAGGACCCTCGACTCCAGGAAGGACAGTAAGTATTAAAGAAACATCCATGGACTAGGACCCCTCTAACATTTACTTTTTCCAGGTACAGGAAACAAGGTCAACAATTATCAAAATGTCATGCCATCGCTACAGGGATGTTTCATGATCAGTCATGTTTTCTGATCTTAGGAATGATAATAACTCATACATTGAGTTCTTCTGTGAGCCAGAAGAAGAAGGGTGCATAGGATTCAGATGAGGGAAAGGTCCGGACAGTGACATATGGGCTGTAGAAAGCAGAGCCCTGTGGGCAGGGGAGCAAAGCCTGTGCAGTGTAGCAATTTCCTCCGAGATGAAAACCTTCCATCTTTGAAGGAAACCTGCTAAGACACAGTTGCTAAAAGGAGGTGAAACAATGGAACGCTCCAGGGAGAGGTGAAATGGCCTGTTCCGCAGGGAAGCTCATTAAACTCAGAAGGCAAACAGAGGCTCCAGGAAGTCCTTGAAACTGACCAGATTCTCTAGGCCACTTCCTCCCTAAACTGACATAAGCTGCTAAGAGAGACACTCTCCGATAAGCTGAGCTACCTGGAAAGGACCTTTTCCAACCTGTTGAGCAGCCTTCAGGCTGTGCAGTACACACCAGGTTCCCAGCTTTTATGAACTGCCACCCATGCTGAGGTGGACTTTGGCGATATACCTATCTTTGAGACATTTGTGTTTCTGTAAGTAACCCCTCACCCATATTCCTGTAACTCTAATCACACTCAGCAGTGCACCAAATTGGACTTTCGTGGTATCCTTATTTTGGTCTGTTGTTGATCTCTGTCTGGATGTTTGTGTTCACGTCTGCCTGGGAATAGGGTCACACAAGTGGACAGGAAAAAGGAAGGAGATGAGTTGCGCCCACAGCACAAGCCTTCAGGACCACATGGCAAGTAGAGTGAGAGGCCTGGTCTAGCATGAGGCAGAGGTGAAAGCCTACAGACATTTGGTCACCAAAAGGATTGTAAGATCACGAGGAAGAGGCAAAAAGAGATTCTGGGGACCACTGACCTCTAGCTGGAGGCAGATTGATTAGCTGCATAAGTCAGAGTCGAGAGTTCGCCTCCGCTCTTTTTGAAAAGTTAACATTTATTGCTTGTGAAAGGCAAAGAGGAAATGTGTGGTGTTCCCCTTGCAGAAATGACCTTGGGAGCCTCTAAAAATTCACTTTTTTATTAACAATCTCTTCTTTAACTTTTCCCTGTCATCTGATCCCTCTCTATCCTTGCTGGATAGAAATTTCACCTGCTTAGATTTCTCTCTCTCTCTCTCTCTCTCTCTCTCTCTCTCTCTCTCTCTCTCTTCCCTCTCTCTCTCCCCCCTCTCTGGGAAGGGAAATGGGGCAATTGGAGCCAGATGTGCATGGGTACCACAGGATGGATGTGTTTGGGATACTTGCTCGTCTCTATACACCTCATAATACAACTGTTCCCCTCCTTCAACACTGGCCATCTGTGACTTGGTGACAGTGTTGTCAGCCTGACCTGCACCTGGCTGGGTCTTCTACTTGGTTATGTAGTTCAGTTTCCCCCCTGGTCAATTGTCTTCCTTCCAGGAGAGTGCCTCAGACTGGGAGACTTTCACATGGTATCTAAGGAAAGGATGGAGGTGCAAAATGTGAGAAGAATTGGAAGTAATAATCAAGATATATTAACTTGGGGCTTTTATTCCAGAAAGTGGCCACTAATTTAAGGCTCCTCATCTATCTATCTATCTATCTATCTATCTATCTATCTATCTATCTATATCTTATCTATCTACCATCTTAACTATTTGTCATTTTATCTGTTTTATATCTACCTATCTATCTATGAACTTGAAAAGCTTAAGCTTTCTTTGAAAGGCATTCTTTTCAAATTTTTTAAAATTTATTTTTATTTCATGAGCACTGGCATTTTGCCTGCATGTATGTCTGTGTGAGGGTGTCAGATCCTCTGGAACTGGAGTTACAGACAGTCATGAGCTATTGTGTGGGTGCTGGGAATTGAACTCAGGTCCTTTGGAAGATCAACCAGTGCTCTTTATGAGATCACATACTTCCAACATATAATGGTACAGGATATATATTACCATTCCAAAACACAGGGAAGAGAGCATAGTTAGGAAATACTGGACCAAAGCAAGACCAAAAACCAGCTGGGAAAACTCTAAATTCTCCATCTCCATGTCTGATATCAAAACACTCTTCAGATCTTCAACTCCATTCATCTCTGTTGACTGCAACATACTTCTTTCTCTTGGGCTGTTTCCACTCCCTGTTAGCAATTTTTCTCAGCAGGTATCCCATGACTCTGGCATCTCTAACACCTTGGAGTCTCCAAGGCAATCCAGACTTCACCTTCACAGCTTTAAGAAATGATGTTTCTAGGCCTCCATTCAGGGACACTCCTGACACATGCCTGGCCTCAGCTACTTTCCTTAGATGCAGGAGCAAATTCCATAACCTGTTTCTTCTATCTTTAACTCTAAAGCCAGAACCATGTGGCCAAAGCTGTCAAGTTCTACTGCTTACTGGGTCTTGATAATGGCTCCATGATTCAATTACATCTTCACCACCTTTCTGTCCTTCACTGCCTAAGCTTGGCTGTTCTGAAACTGAATCTCTAGACCAGGCTGGCATCAAACTCAGATCTGCCAGCCTCTGCCTTCCCAGTGCTGGAATTAAAGGTGTGCCCCACCATATCCAGCTCTAAGCTTTTCTTTACTCCCTTTTCACAAGTGGAAACTTAGATGGGCACGATCTTGCACTGAGGTCACCACTCCTTTTATTCCATTTCTTAATCGGTTTATCTCCTTGAACACAGGATTTATTTCTATTCCTGGTGCTCTTTTTCTCTTCAGCTTGTATATTTTGTATTTTTATTTGCTCAGTTTGCTCCTTTTTGTTATAAATCTTCATTAGAGTTACCACTAACAACCACACAGCAGAGTCTATACTGGGCTGTTTTGAGATTTCCTCTGCCAATGAAATTAATCCAAAACTGTTCACTTTAGCCTCAGGCAGATTCTTCAGACAAGGGCAAAAAGCAGCCACATTCTTCACCAAAATATCACAAGAACTATCTCTAGCCAACATGCTAAAATTCTTCTCTTCTGAAACCTCTTGAGGTAACACTTCATAGTTCATCAAATCACACTCTGCACCACTGTCTTCCATGCTCCTACTATTATGGCCCTTTAAGCTGTGCTTAAAGCATTCTACTGCTTTTATAACCCAAAGTATCTGTGCACATATTACTCCAAACAAAAACATGGTCGGGTCTATCACGACAATATCCCAGTCCTTGGTACCAACTTCTGTCTTCGTTATGGTTTCTATTGTTGTGAAGAGACACCATGACCACAGCAATTCTTTTTTTTTTTTTTTTAAGATTTATTTATTCATTTTATGTATATGAGTGCTCTGTCTGCATGTACAGCTTTATTCCAGAAGAGGGCATCAGATCCTACTATAGATGGTTGTGAGTCACCATGCACAGCAACTCTTATAAAGGAAAGCATTTAATTGAGGTGGCAGCTTACAGTTCAGAGGTTCAGTCCATTATCATCACAGCGGGGAGCATGGCGACCTACAGGCAGACATGATGCTAGCCATATCTTGATCAGAAAGCAATAGGAAGTGATCTGTGACACTGAGTGAAGTTTAAGCAAAAGGGACCTCAAAACTTGCCCCCACAGTGACACAGTTCCTTCAACAAGGCCACACCTACTTCAGCAAGGCCACACCTCCCAATAGCTTATGGAGGCCAATTACATTCATTGCCCAAATACATTACATTCAGACCACCACACCCTCCTCAGTTAAGCCTCTCTAGAAATGCAATCACATGTATGCCCAGAACTGTGTCTTCTAAGAGATTCCAAATCCAGTTGCATTGATGTTAAAGCTAAGGCTAGGAGCCACTCAGGCCACACTCACCTGCAGCAGACACTTTATCCTCCATGCCTCATAGCTGCTTTAAGAGAACTGGATTTTTGGGGATTCTAATTCTCAGGACAACAGAGAAATGAACACAAGTGCCCTGCTGTGACTCTGTAATTCTCACTTTCTAAAAAGAGAATTCAGCAGCCTCTCCCGGGAAACCTGGACCCTAAGCAGTGAGGGGCTATAACTGGCAAATCACAAATGATGGATACACATCAAAGGACAGATGTTTCCCCCTTTCCCAGTCACACAGGAATCAAAGTCAGCCTGACCACAGCACAGAGTATGGGCTACTCACCAACTATGTGGCATAGGACTATTGGTGAAATTATTAAGGCCACTCCACGTAGTTAAAAGGGAGGTTTATTTTGTGGGGTAACTTACAAGTGAAGGGATAGTTTACAGGGTCTGGGAAAGGCATAGCACAGTCCGGCGGTGTTCTCTGGAGAACTCTGCTAGGTCTACCTCCAGCGTCCAGGGTCCAGGAACCAAGAGAGGTGGTGCATCCAGATCTTGGGTCTTCAGGGTCCTTTCTCGGCCCTGCCTTGTAGGTGTGACAATTACCGAAGCCTCAATGGGGGTTGGAACTTCCAGGTCAAAGCTGGAATGGCTACCCACTACATACTACTTTGTCTCTGAAATCTGTAAGAGAGGATCCCTACACTGACTCATGGGATTGAGTTCTCTTCAGAATCTCATCGTACTGTCTATGGAATTAACAAGTCTCTTAACTCTACGGACAGCTGCCTCAGTGTCCTTCAGATCTAACACTTGATGTTTGACCATGAAGATTAGCTACCATACATACAAACTGGGGCATCTGATTTTGAATATCTGTACTAGAGCCTGCTGCCATCTTGGTGTAGATTACCTAAGGCGCAACATGAGATGTTGTGCCAACAATATTGACTCTTCCAACTCACAAGCACGAATTTCTCTGGTTATTTAACTCTTCTATAATGTCTCTTCAAAGTGGTTTTTTTTTTTGTCTATAATAATCATGTAATACCCCTTAACCAAGTGGATTCCTAATTATTTTATCACTTTTGACAATACCATGATGGAAGGAGTTACAGTCATAGTTCACATTCGGATTGTTTTTGTGATCAAAACAAGGATAATCTTGGAGTAGAAGGAAAAACAGTTGATTTGGTCCTGAAGCCTCCATCATGCTTTTCTTAGTACAATTTTGTTCTACTAGAGTTCCGGAACTTTTTTTTAAAGCTCTTTACAACTTTCTGCATATACAGACATGTTTACACTCTCTTTTCCTCCATGAATGCCTTCTATTTCTTTGGTTAATTTGTCAGTTTTGCTGAGTTTTTCAAAGAATCAGCTTTCTGTTTCATTGATTCTTGGTATTGTTTTGTTGTTGTTGATTCTATGTCATTAATTTCAGCCTTTAGATTATGTCTTCCTATTTACTCTTTTGAGGTATTATTTCTTCTTGTTTTGCTAAAGCTTTCAAGCATATCACTAAGCTATTTATATAACATCTTCCCAGTTTTATTTTTTAGTGTAGGCACTTAGTGCAATGAACAACATTTCCTCTTAGTCTGAGGCCAGCCTGGTCTACAGAGCGAGATCCAGGACAAGCACCAAAACTACACAGAGAAACCTTGTTTCCCCCCCCCAAAAAAAAAAGAAAGAAAGAAATGTTTTCATTATTGTGCTTTAATATTCATTAAATTCTAAAAAGTTTTAAAATTCCTTCTTGATCTCAGCCTTGGCCTAATTTCCATTCAGTAGTGAGTTGTTTAGCTTTCACTAGCTTGTACACTTCCTGTCGTTCCTATTGTTGACATCCAACTTCATTCCATGAAGGTCAGATAGGATTCAGGCTGTTCTTTCAGTGGTTCTATATTTGTTGAGATTTGCTTGTGTCAGTTTTGGAGGATGTCCCAGGGGCTACAGAGAAGTGTTTCAGGTGGAATGTCCTGTAGATGTCTGTTAGGTGTATTTGGTTTGTGTCATAAACTTTATGATGTTATTTAACTCTGGAGTTTCTCTGTTTAGTTTTGTCTGGATGACTTATAGGTGAAAGTGGAGGACTGAGTCACCCACTAACTAACAAACTAATGAACATGAGAAAGTTTATAATTGTTTCCTAGAACCTCTATGAAAACAGTAAAATTATATTAGTTATGTTTAATTTTTGTTGCTATTACTTGTTGAGTTTTGGCTTGAGGTGAGACTTACGTGGGCAGTAAGGATCCTCAATTATATCTGCCTTATCTGTGGATTTGTCCAGTTCTTTCAGGAAACAAAAGCCACTCTCCTAGTTGACACATAGTATACTTGAAAAAGAAAATGTAGTAAACACTGAGATAATTAACCCACAAGTTTTACAGATAGGAATTTTAACAATAATCTGACATTATAACTAAGATACAGTTCACACTGGGGAAGGCTCCTCAAGTGTGCCGTCACAGCAAGTCCTTCAGAAGGATGGGGTTGAAGAGGATAGCAGGGCGTGAGCACACACACACACACACACACACACACACACACACACACACACACACGGGACTTACTGCTGAGACAGCAAAACCATTTGAGCTTTCCGTGTCTAAATACAAAACAAAATCTTCACACAGCATTTCCTCCAGTGGAATGGTATGTAATATCAGATAATATTGAATTTTTGAGATTTCTGAGTACAGGGGAAGTAAACAAAGTGCTAGGAAGACCTGGTTCACTCAGCCTTGAAAGCAGGGCTTCTCAGCATGTGTCCAGAATTCCCTCAAGTAAATGAAATAGCTGACCCAGAAGCGCGTTCCCAAGAAGTCACACCAGGAAGACACCAGGGCAATGGGCTCTGTCCTCATCCTGGGAGCACATTAGAAACAACAGATGCCCTCAGCGCCACCTTGGTCAGAACTCACAAGTATCGGTTTCACCACAACCAAGAGAAGGCTTCTTTAAACAGGTTCAAAATGCTAGATCTCTGTGAAGTTCTAACTCGTCCTTCCTCTACCCGCTTGGTGGTCATGGTGGCAGCATGTATCTCTAGTGTGGGACTCTGATCCCTGGAAAGCAGACCACACTTAGAGAATATTGTGTGTGTCTGTCCCACCTTGCCTGACACCACCTGAAATACTGTGTAAAGTATTCATCTTTGTCTTGTCAAACTTAGAAGCTGGGGCTGGGAATGTAGCTCAGTGTAAAGCATTTGCCTAGCATGCTGTGCTGGCTGGTTTTATGGCAACTCGACACAGGCTAGAGTCATTTGAGAGGAGGAAACCTCAACTGATAAATATCTCCATAAAATCGGGCTATAGGTAGGTTTGTAGGTTGTTTTCTTAATTAGTGATTGATGGAGGAGGGCCCAGCCCACTGTGGGTAGTGACATGCCTGGGCTGGTGGTCCTGGGTACTATAAGGAAGCAGGCTGAGCATGCCATAAAGAGCAAGCCAGTATGCAGAACTCCTCCATGGCCTCTGCATAAGTTCCTGCCTCCAAGTGCCTGCCTGGTTTAAGTTATTGACTTGCCTTCCTTCAGTGGACTGTGACTCAGGATACATAAGCTCAATTAACCCTTTCCTCCCCAAGTTGCTTTTGGTCATTCTGCCTCATCACAGTAGTGGTAACCCTAACCAAGACACATGCCTAAGTCTGTAGGTAAAAATCCCTAGCACTTCAAAGAACTTGGGCTTGAAAAAAAATTACAAAACTAACAATCCTCTGATAACTGGGTAAAAATACCCCTGAAACACACAACAGGCCACCTAAGGCCTAGGGGGAAGCTGGGGGAGTCTCTTTGGAAAATTAAGAGAGACAAACTGGCTGTATGGAGATTGCAAAAGCCATGTGCGTGAACAGCTCAAGACGGTGTTCAGAAAAGACCCATGTCAAACTCTGCTTTTTATCTTGGGCTGATTCTCAGGCTTGTAGCAAGCTTGGCAAAGTATAGCGGGAGTGGACTGGCACAGAGCCAATCACCCACCAATCACCCGCAAAGCCTGGGACAGCTGAAGGTTGTCTGTTTCAGCTCCGAGCATTTAAGATTTCGCTGTCCCAACACAAGATTAGCACACACTGTGGAGCACAGACTTCGCTGGCTGCACACAACAAAGTATTGAGTCTTTATAAAAGTGATTTTGGAGACCATGGGCAGACAGTTCAGTTGATCTGACCTTAGTTCCCAAATCCAAGTCAAAAGATAGGCATGGTGGCATGTGCTTGTAATCGCAGTTCTTGGGCAAGCAGAGACAAGCGAGGTGGACCCCTGGTGCCTGCTGACCAGCCAATGCAGCCTAACCAGTGACTTCCTGACCAGAAAGACACTATGTTAAAAAAAATAAAAGTGGATTGTGCCTGAGAAATGACACAAGATTGACTTCAGTATACATACAAACACATGCGAACACACATGTACAGGCACACATCAACATGCATGTATAGGCATGCACACACACACAAACACACAGATGTGTACTCAAACACAAATGGCCATACATGCGCAGGCATGTACACACACACACACACACACACACACACACACACACACACACAGTACTTTCAGAAGTCACTAAACAAATGGACTCCTACAACCTTCAACAACAGCAGCAATAATAAGGGCGAGCCTGAAGAAAGAGAAGTTTCTGACTTCTTGCTTTGATATTCAAACATCCACTCTTCAAATGCAAGGATAATAAGAAAATATGACTGAATATGACTCGCTCAACTAGAGGGAAAGAATCAGCAGAAACTGCTCAGAAAGAGCCCAGACCTCAGACTTCAGCTGATGCCCCTCACAGAACACATGGATAACTACGGGAACCCCATAAAACAATTATGAAGAAAGTTAGAATACCAATAATAAAGGAAAAAAATTAGGAAACAAGCCAAAAAGTTCTATAGCTGCAAAGTGTATTTATTTATTTATTTTGGTTTTTTAAGACAGGGTTTCTCTGGTAGGTAGCCCTGGGTGTCTTGGAACTCACTCTGTAGACCAGGCTAGCCTCAAACTCACAGAGATCTGCCTGCCTCTGCCTCCCGAGTGCTGGGACTAAAGGCGTGCGCCACCACCTGGCTTGGAAATGTATTTAAACTAAAGTATTTGCTAGAGAAGTTCAAGAGGAGGTTTGAGAGAGAGTAGATGAATGTGAAGATAGAAGAAGCGAAATTATTGAATACAAAGCACAAACCTGAGAGAGAGAAAGGGTGAAAACAAACAGACCCCATGTGACCTGGGCACACCAATGGGAACTGTGCAAACAGCACACACTATTCAAACTCCAGAAAAAAAGACAGAAAAATATTCGAGGACATCATGGCTGCAAACCTCTGGAAGGTGGTGGAATAGACGAGAACCCAGATCCAAGAATCTCAATGAACTAGAGTAGAGTAGATTCAAAGGGACTGTGTGAGGCCTGCTGCAGTCCAACAGTCAAAAGGCAAAGACAAAACCAGAATTCTTAAATCAACACGTGATAAATAACTCACCATGTGTAGGAATCATCAATACGATCAACAACCGTTTTTCTTCCTGTGAAAACATGGGTGTCTGGAGCAGTGTGATGACAGTTAAAGCCGAGGATTTCGTCTCTGGAAAAACTGTCTTTCACAGCGAGAGAGAAGCCAGCCATGGTGACACGCGGCTCCAGTCCCCACACTCAGAAGACTGAGGAAGGTGGAGGGCAATCAAGGAACCTACCTCATGGTAACCTCTGTCCTCACACAGACAACCAACTCAAAACAGGCAGACACGCAAGCATAAGGGCAGAAACTACAGTTACCCTAGAGTATCAGGCAAAGCTTCTGATATTGTGCTTGGCAACAATGCCTTGGACATAACTCCAAAAGCACAGTCAGAAGAAGAAAAAACAATCAAGTTGGACTTCCTTACAATTAAACACTTTTGTGCCCAAGGGACATCGTCAACAGAGAAAAATGGCAGCCCACAAATGGGAGCAAATAACAGGAGTCACATATCTGATAAGGGACAGATGTCCAGGATCTAAAAAAGGAATGTCTACCACCCAACCAAAAGTAAACAACCAGAGAAATCATGGGCAAAGAATGCAAGCAGCCTTAATGATGATAGACAAATGTCCAGTAACCAAGTGAAAAATAATATATTACGGAAGTGCTGATTGAAACCATGATGAGTTTCCTATCATACCAGCATGTTGGGGAATATTATTTTAAGATGTGTTACTTTTGTTGATGCTGCATTTGTTTAACTCTGTGATGCTGTATTACTTTGCCTGTCTAAATCACCTGATGGTCTAATAAAGAACTGAATGGCCAGTAGCAAGGCAGGAGAACGGATAGGCGGGGCTGGCAGGCAGAGAGAAAATATAGAAGGAGAAATCTGAGAGAGGAGAGGTCTAGGAGAGAGAGGATGAGGACATCGGGGGCCAGCCACTCAGCTACACAACTAGCAGTGGAGTAAGAAAAAAAGGTATACAAAAATAGAGAAAGAGGCAAAAGACAGATGGGATAATTTAGGTTAAGAAAAGCTGGCAAAGCTGGACAGTAGTGGTGCACGCCTTTAATCCCAGCACTCGGGAGGCAGAGGCAGGCAGATCTCTGTGAGTTCGAGGTCAGCCTGGTCTACCAGAGCAAGTTCCAGGACAGGCTCCAAAGTTACACAGAGAAACACTGTCTGGAAAAACCAAAAAAAAAAAAAAAAAAAGGAAAAAGAAAAAAAGAAAAGTTGACAAGAAACAAGTCAAGCTAAGGCTGGGCATTCAAAATTAAGAATAAGCCTCCGTGTGTGATTTATTTGGGATCTGGGTGGTGGGCTCCCCAAAAGAGCAAAAATAACACCAAGGATGACTATTTAAAACAAAACAAAACAAACAAACATACACACCCAACAGAAAACAGTAGGTATGTGAGGTGCTATCAGACCCCCATATACTGTAGGAATGTAGAACAATGTAGTCTCTGTGAGAAAGTTTGGGCTTCCCCTTAAAGCCCACCAGAATTCCATTATTACACGAGAATTTCTACACCACTAGGTAGAAAGCCTCCAAATAATAAAAATCAGAGACTCAAAACGATGCATGTGTGCTCATGTTCTTTACAGCATTGCTCAAATCTACAAGGTAGATGCCACCTAGTGTCTGTCTACCTAGAAACAGTGAGGTCAACAGAAAGGAGTTTACATATTCCCTGGAACATCAGTGGCAAATCTCAGCTTTACCTGTCCTAACTGATACACATACAGACTGGAACATTATGCTGGAATAAAACAGGCAGAATAAGAACAAAGTGTGAAATTCTTCAGGTAAGCATCGAGACTAAACAGTTCCTAGGAGCAGAATGTGAAGCAGAAGGTTGTCTGGGGATGAGTAGAAGGGAGATTGGGATTCTCTTGCTCGTTGCTTCTGGTTCATGCTGATGAAATCTGGAAATAGTGGGGATAGTTGTACAAACTGTGAATGTGATTAATGTCAACAAACTATATGCTAAAAGTTGGCTCTAACTGCACATGTTATATATGTGTGTGTGTGTATATATATATATCATATATATAAAACATGTATATATACATATATATATATCACCATAATAAAAACAGTTATGGAATCCCCTTGGTTGAAAGGACTCTTCTGGGAAGAAATGATGCCCGAAGGACCACTGTTTCGTTTCTACTCTGCATCCTACTGTGAATGTGGGAGCATCACCCACTTCTAGTTTTATCAGATATAGTCTAGGTTTAATCATGATTTGTGTACGGTTAGCTACAGAAGTCAGTTTTCAATTGATTTCTGTAATGTATTTGATCTGCAAAGTTCCTCACTAATGCAGGAAGAATGGCTGAGTTTGAGTATTATCTGCTCTCCAGTTCCTGATTTTTTTTTTCTTTAAACTGGTTACTTTTACTTACACAGAGCCTTTCATCTTTTCACAGTCTTTGGAACCCAACTTGCACAGAGAGCCTAAGTGTCAAGACGGCTCTTCCCTTGGTGGTTTCACACTCTGCACTCCTCCGTTGCTGCTCGGAGGGTCCCTTTCCTTTCCTCCACTTCTCCGGAGTGGCCCCTGGGTGTTAGCTGCTCCTGCCTGTCTTCCACTAAAGCTGTCGAGGGAATTCTTTCTTGCAATATCCCTGATAGGGTTTATTTCAAGTTTCTGAATGGAGTAGTCAGGTAAACTGACCCCATGCATCCTTTTTAGCTACACGAGTCTGTGGATCGGAGATTCTGTAATCCACGGATTGAATGAGAAATGGCCTCTGTCCCTTCCCATCTGTCCACCAATAAAATGAAGTTGACAGGGGACCCAGGTGATTTCAAATTTCCTTCAGTGGAAAATGGAATTCAGGTTTTTGGAGATACTGATCTTTATGGCTCTTTTTATGGAGCCTGAAAAGGTCTGACCTATTATTTAGACAAAATCTCCTGTTGGCCACCTTGCATCTGATTTACATCTACCGAGACACGTGGTGTGCTTTCTGTACCGTGCTCCCCTGGAGAGTAAGGAAGGATGGGCTGTAACGTGTTGGAAATGCCTTCCGCTGACAAGCTGGAGGAAGGTATGAAGGGCCAAAGCTGACCCCGTACTGGTCCATCACTGCACCTTCATCGCTCTTTATCTCACAGTCTCAAGTTCTATAAGAACTTTGAACATAACTTGCCCTGTGGAGGTAGGGTGTCCCTGGCCTACCATCCAGCAGCAATGCAGCCTGGACCCTCTACAGTGATTGGGCATATGCAGACCTAGACTCAGTACTTTCACACATCTCCCAAGAGCATCTTGGAATCGTCCACACAAGCACATCCCAACATCCTAAAGCAAATCCTGCATCTTAGCCCTGGTTGGGTCATCAGGGACTCCTCCAATTTCATTTTGGCTTCTCCAGAACTGTTCTTCATACAGCTAGAGTGTTACGCAGCTTGTCAAGCTGTTCCTTGGAATCTTCATTGCCTTTGGAATAAAAAACCCATCCCCCTTACCTCCGGGAAAGCTGAGGACATCCCTGGTCTTCCCACGTAGCTTCCAATACACTCGGTTGTTTGTTTGATTTGCTTTCTGGCCTAGGCATCTATTGTACACTGTGTCTTCTGGTGGGGATTTTGTCCCTGTATTCTGCACCTGCTTAACTCACATGAAATATGTAACATTTTGACTCAGAGCCTTCCCCAAACTTCTGCCCTCAGCTCATTCCCTCCTTCCACTAGATCATGTTTCCATCCCAGTAATACACTTTGAACAACTTTATCATTGGACTTCCATGTTTTCTTGCAACTTCCTGCCTCCCTCAATTGGGATGTGAGCCTTTGAAGGCTGCGCAAACCTTATAGGTATGATTTTTAATCCCCTGAGGCCCGCAGAGGACTGACACATGAAAGCTTGCTGAAGGAGAGAATGGCGCGATGAGGGATTGCCTGTCTTGGCATCGCTTTCTCCCTTTCTCCAAACTATGAGTTACATTGCAGATGGACCTGGGCCTCATTCAGTTCTCTGCTTCCTTGGCTGTCTCCTAGGGAAAGCACACAGCAGAAAGTCAGCAAATGTTTGCTGAGTCAACAGTGCTGACGTTTGGGCTCGGTGAGCTTGAAGAGCAAAGCTGCAGACAACCTACCCGTGTGTCCAGGGAGAAAGCCGAAGGCGACAATGAAACAGACTCAGTGCCCTCTTTTATTGGTCCCCTGTCTTACCTTTGTTCTTCTTCCATGTCTCCTGAGAACAAACAAGCCTTTATAGCTCAAATACCGGGCTTCCTTGCAAGGAGCCAAGCAGCAGGTGTTTGCAAACTCCATGCTGCTCCTGGATCCCTAGGGCATGCGCATTTACGCCCTGCTGCCCTGCTGCCCTGCTGCCCTGCTGCCCTGCTGCCCTGCTGCCCATCTGAAGCAGCCTCCCACACTGAGTGAGACTTTGTCAGCTGTCCCCACACCCAATCTCTACTTGTCACTACTTGGAGCGCTCTGATGAAATGTGTCCCTTATCCCTTTACTTTTGACTTTTTCCTCTGAATAATACCAGAAAATACCAGCAGTTGATGAATGATACTGTGAGAATGAGCATGCCTGTCCCCAA